>CM033476.1:91424930-91435891 GCA_019447015.1 Hymenochirus boettgeri
CACTGACAGCTGCTAACTGGCAAAACCTATGCGCTAATTGCTATCCAATCGCATTTATCCTTAACTAGGACATAAACAAAAACGGCGACAGCAAATAACCACAACACATGCAATTATTCTTCCTCTTGGCAAACCGCAATCCAAAACACTTGGGCCCAACTTTACTGTCCCAGCCCCCCACCTAACAGATTATAACAAATAAAGCCATTCTTCAGATTGGTTCCCTTGCGGAGATGACAAATGGCCCTGTACCAGTAACCCTTAACGTTAATGTTTCAGTATAGGTCCCCACAGATGCGAGAACTCCTTGGAGTCTATAAAATATATTGTATTCAATAATATTATCCTATATATGGGATGGATACATCGGATTGGTCAAGCTTCTACACAATGTATCATTTCTCAGGAACCAATATCAAATATAAAGAAAGAAATAACACGAAGTGCCGCCATATTAAGAAGGAAGTTGTTTTCCCATTATCCATCCACTCGCGATATTAAACCAGAACTGACTTTTTTTTGTCATTGGCTGAAACGATTGGTCTTTATCTCCAAGTGGAGAAATAAACAATGGTGGCCTACTATTTTATTTTATTCTCATCCCTGCAAAGCTCAACTTTGAATGGGAAGAAAAAAATGATGGGCTCACATGTCCACCTCTGCTCAGACATTCAATGATCTGTAACATGTGGTATCTCCCTCCCCGATCTGTTTTTTCTCTTTGGCTGGTCAAGTTTCTGAATAGAAACTGAGTAGATACAATCATTCCACCAGGAGAATGGGGTCAATCTGTTAGTCCATATGCCATGGAAAGTGTTAGTTCTTTCACATAAGGATGAACCTAATAAGGTGTGGAGAGGGTTAGTGTAGTGTGTGAGAATGATATCCAACAATCTGACATTCCCACCTAGTAGCCTCTGGCATTGTGACTGCTTTAAGTGATCACCAATCTGGGATTGTACCTTATATAGCTAAATAGTAAATCTAACCCTCATTACCGGGTATTAGGTGTCTTAAAAAAAATGGCAACGATGTTTTTTTTTCTTTCACGTTTCATTATACAAGGACCCCTTGGAACCTCTTAATAGATACACATTACTAAATGTTCTCTTTCAATAAAGAGGGATAATTGTAGAAGGCTAGCCATCGAGCTGGGGCCCCAACCGGCCTCCAGGGCCCTATCATCTCCAATTTCTGGTTTTAAGCTAACGCATTTAGCCGCAGTTGTTGAAATTCCTATTTTGTAAGAGAGAGCGACGTGATATTTGTAGCACGGCCAAGAAAAAATCTCTCAAGCGTATCGTAGGACAGATTGAAAAAACAATGTTACACGCAAACCACACGTTCCAAATAAATCCATGTTTTCTGTTTTTTTTTCAAACGCCTGCAGGCCTTCTAACCCCCCCCCCATCATGTGTAACATTAAAATTGGTGTGGTAATTCAATGAAGACTTAGACTCCAGGAGAGATCTGGGATTGCCAGGAAAATATGGTTGGTTATTTATTTATTTTACTCGCCTTGATAGAGGAGTCGAGATGAGAATCTAAGAATAATAATAAATCTAAGTGTATCGGAACGTACAATCACTGGACGAAATGAAGATAATTACATCGAAATAATGAACTGTTCTCGAACTCGCTATGTCAAATAACGGTCTCACCACTCGAGAAGGACCAGATGGACTAGTCACTGGAAAAATTGGTCCTGAATTTCTCAGACTCGTCAGGCAAATATAACAGAGAAATAAAAACCTGGGGAAAGATACAATAAAAAGTGGAAACAAAATAAGATCCGGATACTTTTCCATACTTTTGATAACCCTTTGAAATATGGAGCTACTTCGATGGTTACCGAAAACATGAGGCCACTTTCGAGGGGTTACCATATATCAAGGTACGGAAAGTAGCCTTCAACTACACGCGGAAGCTGAAAAATAGCTTGCGTGTAGATGTTCGCTTATTTAAGTTTTGCTGATTTCAACATGTTTCCTGGACCATTTCCCAGGTCCTGAGGCGATCGACAGTAAAGTTACCATACTTTTACTAGCCTACATCTTTCAGTTTTTTTTCCCCCTATTTCGTTTATTTTCGGGATTTTTACATTTTTTCGAATTCCAAATATCCAAAAACGGAACCAAACTCATTTGGTTGAACCTCTCTAGCGCCATACAGTACAACATGCGAATTTGGTCACAAAATCACGGAAGATTCCATTGGAATCAAATCGCAAGACGATCATTCAAACAATCATTATGGCTCCCTCTAATGAAGTAAAAAGTGCCGATTGGGGCTTTGGAAATTGTTCTATCCCAAACAACGATCACAATGCAGAAGCAATAGTTCATCAGCATATTTGTCGCCTGTTTTCAGCCTCCACAACCTCAATGATACCATCAGATTAGATACTGGGTCTTTCATTGATGGATTTGCTATTGAATACCCAGCCAACCATTGGGTCTGCGCAGGGTTTGTAATGCAGAAGTTGTCGGACCTACTACGGGAAGAGGGTGATAGATGTGAAATAAATCATCATCCACTAGTGAGATTGTTCTGCTAATACTACTCTGTAATTTCCCCCATGCCCCAAAACATGCTCTGTTGGCCCCCAGGGGTGTAACCACCAGGGGAGCAACAACAGAGGGCCTTGGAGCCAAGGGGGCCCCATTCATTTTTTTCCTATGTCAGATAAACCTCCCAAAAAAATACTGTGGATGAAGCAAGGATAGGGGCCCCATCACAGTTTTGTTGGGGGCCCAGTAGTGATTCCTAGTTATGCCCTGTCAGGCACACAAACAATAAATGGATCCTATATACTACGAATACTGAAGCCATGCTAGCAAAAAGCAATCCCCATGTGTACATGTGGCTCCATTCAAGCCCTAGCTACTGTATCTTCGCCATCCCCATAGCCAATCTACTAAACACTATGACACTAATAAATTAGACAAGTGTGGATTATTCCTAATAGCACTGGCCTGCTACTGATTGTATCACTGGGAAGACACAGTGGACAGTTAATGAAAATCTACCCTTACACATCCACCTATCTGGTACCAACACAGTATATGGTATCTACAATCTATATATGATAAATCTAAACTTACATCCCTACCTATCCGGTAACCAGCACAGTATATGGTATCTATAATCTATATATGATAAATCTACCCTTACATCCTACCTATCCGGTAACCAGCACAGTATATGGTATCTACATATCTATATATGATAAATCTACCCTTACATCACCTATCCGCGTAAACCAGCACAGTATATGGTACTATCATATCTATATATGATAAATCTACCCTTACATCCTACCTATTCGGTAACCAGCACAGTATATGGATCTATATATTATATAGAGTAAATCTACCCTTACAATCTACCTATCTGGTAACCAGCACAGTATATGGTATCTATATATCTACATATGATAAATCTACCTTACATTCCTACCTATCCTGGTAACCAGCATAGTATATGGATCTATATATCTATATGATAAACTCACCCTTACATCCTACCCTATCCGGTAACCACCACGTATATGGTATCTATATATCTATATATGATAAATCTACCCTTAAATCCCACCTATCCGGTAAACCATCACAGTATATTGGTATCTATATATTATATATGATAAATCTACCCTACATCCTACCTATCTGGTAACCAGAACAGTATATGGTATCTAATATCTATATATGATAATCTAACCTTACATCCTACCTATCCGGTAACCAGCACAGTATATGGTATCTATATATCTATATATGATAAATCTACCCTTACATCCTACCTATCGGTAACCAGCACAGTATATGATCTATATCTATATATGATAAATCTCCCTTACAATCTACCTATCCGGTAACCAGCACAGTAATGGTATCTATATATCTATATATGATAAATCTACCCTTAATCCATACCTATCCGGTAACCAGCACAGTATATGGTATCTATATATCTATATATGATAAAATCTACCTTACATCCTACCTATCCGGTAACCACCACAGTAGTAGTATCTATATATCTATATATGATAAATCTACCCTTACATCCTACCTATCCGGTAACCAGCACAGTATATGTATCTATATATGATAAATCTACCTTACATCCTACCTATCTGGTAACCAGCACAGTATATGGTATCTATATATCTATAATGATAAATCTACCCTTACATCCTACCTATCCGGTAACCAGCAAAGTATATGATATCTATATATCTATACATGATAAATACCCTTACATCCTACCTATCTGGTAACCAGCACAGTATATGGTTCTATATATCTATATATGATAATCTACCTTACATCCTACCTATCTGGTAATCAGCACAGTATATGGTATCTATATATCTATATATGATAAATCTTACCCTTACATCCTACCTATCCGTAACCAGCACAGTAATATGGTATCTATATATCATATATGATAAATCTACCTTACATCCTACTATCTGGTAACCAGCCCAGTATATGAATCTATATATCTATATATGAAAATCTACCCTTACATCCTACCTATCTGGTAACCAGCCCAGTATATGGTATCTATATATCTATATATGATAAATCTACCTTAATCCTACCTATCCGGTAACCACCACAGTATATGGTATCTATATTCTATATATGATAAATCTACCCTTACATCCTACCTATCGGTAACCAGCAAAGTATATGATTATTATATCTATACATGATAAATCTACCCTTACATCCTACCTATCTGGTAACCAGCCCAGTATATGGTATCTATATATCTATATATGATAAATTCTACCCTTACATCCTACCTATCGGTAACCAGCACAGTAATGGATATCTATATATCTATATATGATAAATCTACCCTTACATCCTACCTATCTGGTAACCAGCACAGTTATGGTATCTATAATCTATATATGATAAATCTACCCTTACATTCCTACCTATCCGGTAACCAGCACAGTATATGGTATCTATATATCTATATGTAAAAATCTACCCTTAATCCTACCTATCCAGTAACCAGCACAGTATATGGTATCTATAATTATATATATGATAATCTACCCTTACATCCTACCTATCTGGAACCAGCACAGTATATGGTATCTATATATCTATATATGATAAATCTACCCTCATCCTACCTATCTGGTAATCAGCACCAGTATATGGTATCATATATCTATAATGATAAATCTACCCTTACATCCTACCTATCTGGTAACAGCACAAGTATATGGTATCTATATATCTATATATGATAAATCTACCCTTACATCCTACCTATCCGGTAACCAGCACAGTGATGGTATCTATATATATATATATGATAAATCTACCCTACATCCTACCTATCGGTAAACCAGCACAGTATATGGTATACTATATCTATATATGATAAATCTACCCTTACATCCTACCTATGTAACCAGCCACAGTATATGATATCTATATATCTATATATGATAAAATCTACCCTTACATCCTACCTATCCGGTAACCAGCACAGTATATGGTATCATATATCTATATATGATAAATCTACCCTTATAATCCTACCTATTCCGGTAACAGCACAGTATGGTATCTATATATCTATAATTGATAAATCTACCCTTACATCCTACCTATTGGTAACCAGCACAGTATATGGTATCTATATATCTATATGATAAATTTACCCTTAATCCTACCTATCTGGTAACCAGCACCAGTATATGGTATCTAATATCTTATATGATAAATCTACCCTTACATCCTACCTATCCCTAACCAACACAGTATATGATATCTATATATCTATATATGTATAACTCACCTTACATCCTACCTATCCGGTAACCAGCACAGTATATGTATCTATATATCATATATGATAAATCTACCCTTACATCCTACCTATCCGGTAACCAAGCACAGTATATGGTATCTATAATCTATATATGATAATCTACCTTACATCCTACCTACCGGTAACCAGCACAGTATATGGTATCTATATATATATATGATAAAATCTACCCTTACATCCTACCTATCTGTAACCAGCCCAGTATATGATATCTATATCTATATATGATAAATCTACCCTTATATCCTACTATCTGGTAACCAGCACAGTATTATGGTATCTATAATCTATAATGATAAATCTACCTTAATCCTACCTATCCGGTAACCAGCACAGTATAGTGTATCTATAATCTATAATGATAAATCTACCCTTACATCATACCTATTGGTAACCAGCCCAGTATATGGATCTATATATCTATATATGATAAATCTACCCTTACATCCTACCTACCGGTAACCAGCACAGTATATGGTATCTATATATCTATATATGATAAACTACCCTTACATCCTACCATCTGGTAATCAGCACAGTATATGGTATCTATATATCGAATATGATAAAATCTACCCTTACATCCGACCTATCCGGTAACCAGCACAGTATATGGTATCTATATATTATATATGATAAATCTACCCTTACATCCTACCTACCTGTAACCAGCCACAGTATATGTATCTATATATCTATATATGATAAATCTACCCTTACATCCTACCTATCCGGTAACCAGCACCGATATGAGTGATATATATATCTTATATAGGATAAAATCTACCCCTACATCCTACCTATCTGGAACCAGCACAGTATATTGGTATCTATATATCTATATATGATAAATCTACCCTTACATCCTACCTATCCGGTAACACAAAAAATATGGTATCTATTATCTATATATGATAAATCTACCTTACATCCTACATCCTGGTAACCAGCCACAGTAATGGTATCTATATATCTATATTGATAAATCTACCTTACATCCTACCTATCCGTAACCAGCACAGTATAGGTATCTATATTCTATATATGATAAATCTACTTACATCCTACCTATCCGGTAACCCAGCACAGTATATGGTATCTATATATCTATATATTGATAAATCACCTGTACATCCTACCTATCGGAACCAGCAAGTATATGTATCTATATATCTATATATGATAAATCTACCCTTACATTCCTCTATCTGGTAACCAGCACAGTAATGGTATCTATATATCATATATGATAAATCTACCTTACATCTACCTATACGGTAACCAGCACAGTATATGAGTATCTAATATCAATGATACAAATCTACCCTACATCCTACCTATCCGGTAAACCAGCACAGTATATGGTATCTATTTATTCTATATGTGATCAATTCTACCCTTTACATCCTACCTATCTGGTAACCAGCACAGTATATGGTATCTATATATCTATATATGATAAATCTACACCTACATCCTACCACTGGTAACCAGCACAGTAATGGTATCTATATATCTATATATGATAAATCTACCCTTACATCCTACCTATCGGTAACAACAGTATATGGTATCTATATATCTATATATGATAAATCTACCTTACATCCTACCTATCTGGTAACCAGCACAGTATATGGTATCTATATTCTATATATGATAAATCTACTTACATTCCTACTATCGGTAACCAGCACAGTATATGGTATCATATATATGATAAATCTACCCTTAAATCCTACATCCTGGTAACAAGCACGTATATGATATTAATATCTATATATGATAAATCTACCTTAATCCTACCTATCCGGTAACCAGCACAGTATATGGTATCTATATATCTATTGTATATGATAAATCTACCTTACATCCTACCTATCGGTAACCAGCACAGTATATGGTATCTATAATCTATATATGATAATCTACCCTTAAATCTACCTATCGGTACCAGCACAGTATATGGTATCTATATATCTATATATGATAAATCTACCCTTACATCCTACCTATCCGGTAACCAGCACAGTATATGATATCTATATATCTATATATGATAAATCTACCCTTACATCCCTACCATCTGGTAACAGCACAGTATATGGTATCTATATATCAATATATGATAAATCTACCTACATCCTACCTATCGGTAACCAGCACAGTATATGGTATCTCTATAATCATATGATAACTACCTACATCCTACTATCGGTAACAGCACAGTATATGGTATCTTAATATCTATAGATATAAATCTACCCTTACATCCTACCATCCGGTAACCCAGCACATATATGGCTATCTATATATGATAAATCTATCTACCTTACATCCTACCTATCGGTAACCAGCACAGTATATGGTATCTAATATCTATATATGATAAACACTTACATCCTACCTACTCCGGTAACCAGCACAGTATATGTATATATATATCTATATATGATAAATCTACCCTTACATCCTACCTATCCGGTAACCAGCACAGTATTGGATTATTATCTATATATCTATATATGATAAATCACCTTACATCCTACCTATCCGGTAACCAGACAGTATATGGTATCTATATCTTTAATATGATAATCTTACCCTTACATCCTACCTATCCGGTAACCAGCACAGTATATGATATCTATATAATCTATTATGATAAATCTACCTCTACATCCTACCTATTCGGTAACCAGCACAATATGGTATCTATATATCTATATATGATAATATACCCTTACATCCTTACCTATCCAGTAACCAGCACAGTATATGGTATCTATATTATCTATATATGATAAATCTTACCTTAATCCTACCTATCGTAACCAGCCACAGTTAGTATCTATATTACTATATGATCAAATCTACCTTCATTACACTATCGGTAACCAGCACAGTATATGATATCAATATCTATATATGATAAATCTACCTTACATCCTACCTATCTGGTAAACCAGCACAGTATATGTTGTATCTATATACTATATATGTAATCTATATACCTTACATCCTAACCTATCCGGTAACCAGCACAGTATATGTATCATATATCTATAATTATAATCTACCTTACATCCTACCTATCTGGTAACCAGCACAGTATATGGTATCTATAATCTATATATGATAAATTACCCTTACATCCTACCTATCCGTAACCAGACAGTATATATCTATATATATCATATGAAAATTACCCTTACATCCTACCTATCGGTAACCAGCACAGTATATGGTATCATTTATCTATATATGATTAAATCTACCCTTACTACTACCTAATTCCGGTAACCACACAGATATGGTATCTATATATCATATATGATAAATCTACACCTTACATCCTACCTATCCGGTAACCAGCACAGTATATGGTATCTATATTAATATGATAATCTACCCTTACATCCTACCTATCCGGTAACAGCACAGTATATGTATATCTATATATGATAATATCTACCCTTACATCCTACCTATCGGTAACCAGCACAGTATATGATATCTATATATCATATATGATTAAATCTACCCTATCCTACCTATCCTGGTAACCAGAACAGTAGGTATCTATATATCTATATATGTAAATCTACCCTAATACTACCTATCTGGTAACCAGCACAGTATATGAGATCTAATATCTATATATGATAAATCTACCTTACATCCTACCGTATCCGGTAACCAGCACAGTATATGTATCTATATATCTATATGATAAATCTACCTTACATCCTACCTATCCGGTAACCAGCACAGTATATGTATATCTATATATGATAAATCTTACCCTTACATCTACCTATGGTAACAGCACAGTATATGAGATCTATATATATCTATATGATAAATACCCTTACATCCTACCTATCGGTAACCAGCACAGTATAGTATCTATATTCTAATATGATAAATCTACCCTTACATCCTACCTACCTGGTAACCAGCACAGTATATGATATCTATATCTATATATGATAATCTACCCTTACATCCTACCTATCCGGAACCAGCACAGTATATGGTATCTATATATCTATATATGATAAATCTACCCTTACCTCTCCTATCTGAACCAGCACAGTATATGTATCTATATATCTATATATGATAAATCTACCCTTACATCCTACCTATCCGGTAACCAGCACAGTATATGTATCTATTATATCTATATATGATAAATCTACCTTAGATCCTACCTATCCGGTAACCAGCCAGTATATATCTAATACTATATATGATAAATCTACCCTTACATCCTACCTATCTGGTAACCAGCACAGTATATGATATCTATATATCTATATATGATAAATCTACCCTTACATCACTACCTATCGGTAACCAGACCAGTAATGGTATCTATTACTATATATGATAAATCTACCTTACATCCTACCTATCCGGTAACCAGCACAGTATATGATATCTTATATTATATATGATAAATCTACCCTTACATCCTACCTATCGGTAACCAGCACAGTATATGATATCTATATATCTAATATGATAAATCTACCCTACATCCTACCTATCCGGTAACCAGCACAGTATATGGTATCTATATATCTATATATGATAAAATCCCCGTACATCCTACTATATCCGGTAACCAGCCACAGTATAATATCGATTTCTTTATCTATATATGATAAATCTACCCTGACAGTCCTACTATCGGTAACCAGTCACAGTTATTATGATATTCAATATCATAATAAATCTACCTTACATCCTACCTATCCGGTAACCAGCACAGTATATGGTATCTATTATCTATATATGATAAATCTACCCTTACATCCTACCTATCGGGAACCAGCAGCAGTATATGATATGACTTATACTCTAATATGATAAATCACCTTACATCCTACTATCCGGGAACCAGCACAGTATATGGTATCAATATCTTATATATGGGGTAGTGTGGGGGTTATAAAGACATAAGTCCATCTAGTCCAACCTTTATACCCTACCCATAATGTCTGTATAACAGTTACATAGTAACATAGTATTGGAGGTTGTATAAAGACATACATCCATCTAGTCCAACCTGTATACCCTAC
>CM033476.1:91436070-91468050 GCA_019447015.1 Hymenochirus boettgeri
ATAATGTCTGCCATAGAACAGTTACATAGTAACATAGTATTGGAGGTGTATAAAGACATACGTCCATCTAGTCACACTTTATACCCTACCCATAATGTCTGTATAACAGTTACATAGTAAATAGTATTGGGGTTTGTATAAGACTACGTCATCTAGTCCAACCTTTATACCCTACCCGAATGCTGTTATAAAGTTACATAGTAAAATAGTAGTTGGAGTGTAATAAGACATACGTCCTCTTCCAACCTTTATACCCTACCCATAATGTCTGTATAACATTACATAGTAACATAGTATGGGGTTATAAAGAAATACTCCATCTAGTCCAATCTTTATCCCTACCCATAATGTCTGTATAACAGTACATAGTAACATAGATGGAGGTTGTATAAAGACATACGTCCATCTAGTCCAACCTTATTACCCTACCCATAAGTCGTATAACAGTTACATAGTAACATAGATTGGAGGTGTATAAAGACATACGTCCATCTAGTCCAACCTTTATACCTACCATAATGTCTGTATAACAGTACATAGTAACATAGATTGGAGGTTGTATAAAGACATACGTCCTCATCTAGTCCAACCTTATACCCTACCCATAATGTCTGTAAACAGTTACATAGTAACATAGTATTGGAGGTTGTATAAAGACATACGTCCATCTAGTCCAACCTTTATACCCTACCCATATGTCTGTATAACAGTACATAGTAACATAGTATTGGAGGTTGTATAAAGACATACGTCCATCTAGTCCAACCTTTATACCCTACCCATAAGTCTGTATAACAGTTACATAGTAACATAGTTATGGGAGGTTGTATAAAGACATAAGTCCATCTGTCCAACTTTATCCTACCCATAATGTCTGTATAACAGTTACAAGTAACATAGATTGGGGTTGTATAAAGACATACGTCCATCTAGTCCAACCTTTATACCCACCCATAAGTCTGTAAAACGTTACATAGTAACATAGTATTGGAGGTTGTATAAAGACATACGTCCATCTAGTCAACCTTTATACCCTACCCATAATGTCTGGTAAACAGTTACATAGTAACATAGTATTGGAGGTTGTATAAAGACATACGTCCATCTAGTCCAACCTTATACCCTACCCATAATGTCTGTATAACATTACATGATACACGTATTGGAGTTGTATAAGACATCGTCCACTAGTCCAACCTTTATACCCTACCCATAATGTCGTATAACAGTTTACATAGTAAAAGTATTGGAGGTTGTATAAAGACATACGTCCATCAAGTCCAACCTTTATAACCTACCCATAATGTGTATAACAGTTACATAGTAAAAGTATTGGAGGTTGTTATAAGACATACGTCCATCTAGTCCAACCTTTATACCCTACCCATAATGTGTTATAACAGTTACATAGTAACATAGTATGGAGGTTGTATAAAGACATACGTCCATCTAGTCCAACCTTTATACCCTACCCATAATGTCTGTATAACAGTTACATAGTAACATAGTATGTGGAGGTTGTTTAAAGACATACGTCCATCTAGATCCAACCTTTATACCCTACCCATAATGTCTGTATAACAGTTACAATAGTTAACATAGTATTGAGGTTGTATAAAGACTAATCCATCTAGTCCAACCTTTATACCCTACCCATAATGTCTGAAACAGTTACAAGTAACATAGTATTGGAGGTTGTATAAGAAATACATGCATAGTCCAACCTTTATACCTACCATAATGTCTGTATTAACAGTTACACAGTAACATAGTATTGGAGGTGGTTATAAAGACTACGTCCATCTAGTCAACCTTTATACCCTACCCATAAGTCTGTAGAAACAGTTACACAGTAACATACGATATTGGAGGTTATATAAGACATATCCACTCTAGTCAACATTTATACCTACCCATAATGTCTGTATAACAGTTACATATAACATAGTATTGGAGGTGTATAAAGACAAACTTCATCTAGTCCAACCTTATACCCTACCATAAGTCTGTATAACAGTTACATAGTAACATAGTATTGGAGGGTGTATAAGACATACGTCCATCTAGTCCAACCTTATACCCTACCACTAATGTTGATAACAGTTACATAGTAGTAACATAGTATTGGAGGTGTATAAAGACATACGTCCATTAGTCCAACTTTACCCTACCCATAATGTCTGTATAACAGTTATTACATAGTACATAGTATTGGAGGGTTGTATAAAGACAATACAGTCCATCTAGTCCAACCTTTATACCCTACCCATAATGTCTGTATAACAGTTACATAGTAACAAAGTATTGGAGGTTGTATAAAGACATACGTCCATCTAGTCCAACCTTATACCCTACCCATAATGTCTGTATAACATGTACATAGTAACAAGTATTGGAGGTTTATAATAGACATACGTCCATCTAGTCCAACCTTTATACCTACCCATAATGTCTGTATAACTTACATATAACATAGTATTGGAGGTTGTATAAAGACATACGTCCATCTAGTCCAACCTTTATACCCTACCCATGTTATACAGACATTATTGGTAGGGTATAAAGGTTGGACTAGATGGATGTATGTCTTTATACAACCTCCAATACTATGTTACTATGTAACTGTTATACAGACATTATGGGTAGGGTATAAAGTTTTGACTAGATGGACGTATGTCTTTATACAACCTCCAATACTATGTTACTATGTAACTGTTATACAGACATTATGGGTAGGGTATAAAGGTTGGACTAGATGGACGTATGTCTTTATACAACCTCCAGTTGTTACTGTTATACAGACATTATGGATAGGGTATAAAGGTTGGACTAGATGGACGTATGTCTTTATACAACCTCCAATACTATGTTACTATGTAACTGTTATACAGACATTATGGGTAGGGTATAAAGTTTTGACTAGATGGACGTATGTCTTTATACAATCTCCAATACTATGTTACTATGTAGCTGTTAGACAGAGTATTGGAGGTTGTATAAAGACTACGTCCATCTAGTTCCAACCTTTATACCCTACCCATAATGTCTGTATAACATTTACATAGTCATATAGTATTGGAGGTTGTATAAAGACATAACTCCATCTAGTCAACCTTTATACCCTACCCATCATGTTTGTCTACACGTTACATATTAACATAGTATTGGAGGTTGTATAAAGACATACGTCCATCTAGTCCACCTTTATACCCTACCCATAATGTCTGTATAAACAGTTACATAGTAATATAGTATTGGAGGTTGTATAAAGACTACATCATCTAGTCCAACCTTTATACCCTACCCATCTGTGTGTCTAACAGTACATAGTACATAGTATTGGAGGTTGTTAATAAGACATACGTCCATCTAGTCAACCTTATACCCTACCCATAATGTCTGTATAACAGTACATAGTACATAGTATGGAGGTTGATAAAGACATACGTCCATCTATTCCAACCTTTTAACCCTACCCATAATGTCTGTATAACAGTTTAACATAGTAAATAGTATTGGAGGTTTATAAAGAACATACATCCATCTAATCCAACCTTTATACCCTACCCAAATGTCTGTATATAACAGTTACATAGTAATAGTATGGAGGTTGTATAAGACATACGTCCATCTTAGTCCAACCTTATACACCCATATGTCCTGTAAACAGTTACCTAGTAACATAGTATGAGGTTATATAAAGACATACTCCATCTAGTCCACCTTTATACCTACCCAAGTCTGTATAACAGTTACATAGTAACATAGTATTGGAGGTTGTATAAAGACATACGTCCATCTAGTCCAACCTTTATACCCTACCCATCATGTCTGTATAAACGTTACTTGTAACATAAGTATTGGAGGTTGTATAAAGACATAGTCCATCTAGTCCAACCTTTATACCCTACCCATAATGTCTGTTATAACAGTTACATTAGTAACATGAGTATTGGAGGTTGTATAAAGACTACGTCCATCTAGTCAACCTTTATACCTACCCATAATGTCTGGTAAACAGTTACATGTGAACATAGTATTGGGGAGTTGTATAAAGACATACGTCCATAGCTAGTCCCTGTATACCTTACCCATAATGTCTGCATGATAACAGTTACATAGTAATACATAGTATTGGAGGTTGTATAAAGACATACATCCATCTAGTCCAACCTTATACCCTACCATAATGTCTGTATAACAGTTACCTAGTAACTAGTATTGGAGGTGGGTGTATATAAGACTACGTCCATGCAGCCAACCTTTATACCCTACCCATCAATGTCTGTATAACACTAGTTACAGAGTGACATAGTATTGGGAGGTTGCATAAAGACATACGTCCATCTAGTCCAACCTTTAACCCTACCTATAATGTCTGTATACAGTTACATGAACATAGTATTGGAGGTTGTATAAAGACATACGTCCATCTAGTCCAACCTTATACCCTATCCTATGTATGTATAACAGTTACATAGTAACATAGTATTAGAGGTTATATAACGACATACATCCATCTAGTCCAACCTTTACACCTACCCATAATGTTCTGTATAACAG
Organism: Hymenochirus boettgeri; assembly: GCA_019447015.1. Taxonomy (NCBI): domain Eukaryota; kingdom Metazoa; phylum Chordata; class Amphibia; order Anura; family Pipidae; genus Hymenochirus; species Hymenochirus boettgeri. Next base: position 91,440,634 of record CM033476.1, read on the forward strand.
TTACATAGTAACAATATATGGGATTGGTGTATAAAGACATACCTCCATCTATCCAACCTTTATACCCTACCCATAATGTCTGTATAACAGTTACATAGTAACATAGTATTGGAGGTTGTATAAGACATACGTCCATCTAGTTCCAACCTTATACCCTATCCATAATGTCTGTATAACAGTTACATAGTAACATAGTATAGAGGTTATTAAAGACATCATCCATCTAGTCCAACCTTTACACCCTACCATAATGTCTGTATAACAGTTACATAGTAACATAGTATTGGAGATTGTATAAAGCACCATACCTCCATCTGTCCAACCTTTATACCCTACCCATAATGTCTGTATAACCGTTACATAGTAACATAGTATTGGAGGTTCTATAAAGACATACGTCCATCTAGTCCAACCTTTATACCCTACCCATAAGTGTTCTGTGATACATTTACATAGTAACGTAGTATTGGAGGTTGTATAAGACATACGTCCATCTAGTCCAACTTTATACCCAACCCATAATGTCTGTATATACAGTTACATAGTAAATAGTATTGGCGGTTGTATAAAAGACATACGTCCATCTAATCCATCTTTATACCCTAGCCCCACAGGATACCAGGGAAACCCCGAATGGGCCCATAGACCATTGACCACATGAAAAGAAGCACATTTACAATACAATGGCAACCTAAGTAAATCATAAAAAATTACTGCAGCACCGACACACACACACATTACCTTCCATATTGCAGCCTTTTTTAAGCCCATTTAAAGTTTATACTTAAATTTTTCCTCTTTTAGTTAGAATCTCAGTAACTGGGGTGTTCAGTGTCTAAAACAATCCGCTGTCGTAACCCAGGTGTGTTATTAACGATCCCGGGTTCGATATATTTTAAAGAATCAATACCTTTTATTAGGGTTTTAAACTTGGTTCCTGAAATCACCGATTGGTCAAGCATCTATATACCTATAACCACTGTAGGGGGGAGAGTAAAAAAAAGAGACAGTTAAATGTACTTACCTTTAATATTGCACATATTGAGGGGTGGGCAGGAAGGTAATATGGACAGTACAGTGGCCTGTGTTGTAATGTGGGAATTATGGGGTGGCTCTAGTTAATGTCCGCAGGTTGGTTAAACTAGAGAACAAGGTGGGAAATAATCCTATCGGGGGACTTTATGTAGGTTCCCATATTGACCTACTGGGGTTAGGGATTGAAACTATAACATGTTTGAACCAATGTATGGAGAAGGATGACGCCTTGGGGCTGGACTTGAATCGTATTTCACCATATAAAACAACACGACTTTTTTTATTAAAGTTGATCCTATGTTTCCCAGAATCCTTTCTGTCCACCCATATTTCACTGTCAACCTAAATAACCAATAGGAGGCAAGAATTAGGACCTTTTGAGTCTATTGAGGAATAAAGCGTTGAATGTTCATGGTTTTGATGAAAACATCCTCCCCCTCCATGCCAGTGCTGGGAATAAACTATTTACTGAATTAGTCTAGGAGGAATGAAATAGGCAGTGGCGCCTCCATGAAGAAATTCATCCCCAGCCATCGACTTGGAGGGACAGGAATTGCTGAGAAACGCATCTGAGATTTCAGTTACGTGGTCTGGCATCTGAAAATCCCTTACTTTCACATTAATTACGTGGAAATGACTTTCTCAGATACGCCAATTTGTGTATTTCAGGCCCGCCGCCAACCTGCAGGATCGGTATCCACTGCGGAAAGATGGGCGCACTAAATCCACTGGAACAGAGAGAAATGGAAAAAACTTGGGAATTAAAAGAGCGCTGACATGAAATATTCACCCACGATTAGGGCTGCACTCGATTATTGGGTACAAATATCAAAGCACATCACAAATCATTCTAAATAAACAAGGTGTGTTTTGTTGTTAAGGAAACATCAGCAAACATTTTTTAAATCAAGGGGCCAGTGTGGCTTCAGTTATAATAATTGGTTGAGAATGCTTGCTTGGATTTATCTAGCCTAAAGTGTTCTTCGTTTTAATCAGTAGAAATTACACGGTACGGAAATAAAACCAGACCAATTCCAAATCCTCCCTCTTCCCTATTTTAAACCATCTGTGACCGTCTCTGGCCTACATGGGGCTAAACATACCAAAATGGCCCCAAACCCAATTGTCAACCATGGACATGCCTTAAGGTATGGGGCTCTAAAATACAAAATGGCCCCCAAACCCAAATTGTCAACTCATGGACATCCTTAAGGTATGGGGCTAACATACAAAATGGCCCCAAACCCAAATTGTCAACTCATGGACATGCCTTCAAGGTATGGGGCTAAAATACAAAATGGCCCCCAACCCATATTGTCAATCAACTCATGGACATGCCTTAAGGTATGGGGCTAAAATACAAAATGGCCCCCAAACCCAAATTGTCAACTCATGGACATGCCTTAAGGTATGGGGTCTAAAATACAAAATGGCCCCCAAACCCATATGTCATCAACTCATGGACATGCCTTAAGGTATGGGGCTTAAAATACAAAATGGCCCCCCAAACCCAAATTGTCAACTCATGGACATGCCTAAGGTATGGGGCTAAAATACAAAATGCCCCCAAACCCATATTGTTCATCACTCATGGACATGCCTTAAGGTATGGGGCGATAAATATAAAATGGCCCCCAAACCCATATTGTCATCAACTTCAGTGGACATGCCTTAAGGTAGCCATACACCAGGGTGCTGTGTGTTTGAAGTGTGCATTATCTCTTTAATTGCATTGGTGAATAACTCTTAAATCTAAAACGAATGAATTAAACCTTGAGTGGTGCTGTTCCCACTGAATGCGTGGCGGGGCGGTGGGGACAGATCCAATATACCAAGTGGGCTGTGGAAACAGGTGTATGGCCACCCATATGTAGGAACATCCTTTATAGTATATGTATCTATGTCATGCTATATAAGAGAGAGTTTGGTGTTGGCAGGAACAGAAAGGTCAGTCTTTGTTAAATATTCCATTCCCTCGGCTTTGTACTTGGCCTCCTAGGAGGGAAAACTACTACATTGGAGGGTCTCAGATCTGCCAATGAAAGTGGTTGGTCCACGTAGAGGCTGGTTTGTATTATGAACTATTTAACTCCACGTGTGACTCAGCACACCAATGAAGGTTTCTCAGTTTATTCTCTCACGGCTCACGTAGTTGGGAACAGTTAGTAGAAATCCAATGTTGGGGATCGATGATGGATACCGAGATTGTAGTGCGATTTTGGTAAATACATCATCCTTGGAGGGAATTTTGTTTTTTTTGATTCGGCCTTTGGCAACGGACACTCTGACATGATTTGTAAGCTGGAAGATTCACTTTTTTTTTTATTCTCTTAGTCTTAAATTTTCTTAGACTTGGAGCACTACGGCCCAGGGCTTGGAAACGTTGATCTTGGTGGTCATTTCAGCTTTTAAAATCTGGAACACTGATGCACTGAAACTTAGATACAATGAGTTGAAATGTACTGCGAGAGGGCATGATTGGACCAGGATATGAACACACAGGGCATGAGAACAAGGGCGTAACGTGGATGCCCTCGGCCCCACACATTTTCAGGAATCTAATGGATTCCGAGCTGTGTAGCCCTGGGTGAAAAAGCCATCACCTAATTGTGTCGCTACTGATTAATGAACTGCACGGCCTAAATGTTGGCAACTCTAATCAGTCTATTTCTTTGTCAATTTTTAAAGTATGCACTCATAGTTTTTTTATTAATTTTCCACAATGGGCCTAATTTGGTGCCGAATATACCATTCCGCTCTAGCTTTGTGATATATATGTATCATTATCTATCAACTAGATTTTTATACGTCCTGTTTTAATGTTATTATTGTTTTGCTTCCTTTTAAAGGACGTTTCATGTTGTAACGTCTGCCTTGTGATGAAAGCGTCTATGGACGCGAACGCGTCAGAGATGGTCCTTTTACTAACGTGAATTTGTTTCCGGCATTCTGGGTTGTAGTATGGTTGCCCGCTTTGACCAGTGCTATTGAAATACCTCTAATGACTTATTGGTGTGTCCTCTGGCTTCAATGACGTTAACATCCCTTTAAATTTCCCAGAAGCACTGTGTTTGAAAATAAAGGGGCAAACAGTTCTGTTCTAGAAAAGACTCAGAGAAATGCGTTTTACCTTCCCACTGCACAGTCACTGAATTCCTTCCCTGCTGGAGAAGCCAGAGGTAAAATGTCCTCTCTGGTCCCATTTGCTTCCAGGAGGATGATGGGGACAACCTGTAATTATGGAAGCAGGAGGAATGCTGGGCTGACCATGTACACGGTAATTATTGAATAAGGGAGCCAAAGCCTTGAGTGAGTGTCCTATATGCACCTAATTCATGACCCCAGGGTAATTGGTAACCAGCATGACCGGATCCTGCTACGGCCCTTGTATGTCGGCTGTACCTAAGCAATGTCTTTACCGTGCTGAATGGCAGTTTATGACGGGCTCTCGCCGGACTAATTGCGAGGTAGGGAAGTTTCATTCTTAAGGCCTTCCTCTGGTGCGAAAATATTTCCATTTATTAAGGTTGCAAATCTCATATTTTTTTTTTGTTTTTTGGGGGGGGGGGGGGGTTTTTTTTTTGGGGGTTCTTTTGACTTTATTCCTTTAATGTAAACTAGTCGGAAACTCTGTGGTAAGCTGGGCACACATACACATTCCACTCAGAGATATCCCTACCAGGGTGAACGCCAACGCAATCGATTGGAATGGGCAACTGGAGCCGTTGAACTTTCCGACTTCTGCAACGTTTCCTGGCGGATACAGGTTTGCAGATCATATTGTGATAGATGTGACTATCGAACGCTGTCTGGGACCCCTTGCTGGGTATGTGGGAGGTCATTGGGAATGGCCTTGACTTCCTCGTGGCCACTAAGTTCATTGGTTGTGCTTCCAACATGAGGACATTTATGCATAATAAGCAGTAAAATGCCACTTGTGAGGCCACAAATTACTAGGCCAAAGCCAACCATAGTGTGCTAGAGTGGACTTCAACTGGATCACTTGCAGAGTGGTGGCAGGGTCAGTCCGAGACGAAACGTGAGAGGAGGGCTACCTGAAGGTGCAATCTGTACCACACCAAAGCCGTGTGCCAGACCTCAGCTTTTAGGGAAGCCAGACTCGAGCGCATTTTCTTGATACCCATTCCAATCAGTACGATTGCTTTTGGAGCACCATGTTTGGCTGGATTTGCATGTCTTTTTATTTAATAATAGGATATAAAAACGACAACGAGGCAATGTTCCCGCTAAATTTTATACTTGCTGGTGCGAATACACAAAACACAACAGCACTTGTATTGCGGTGTAGATTTTCGAGTGCGATTCACTTTAACCTCGATGTGTACAGGCCGAGTTTGAGCTGCGTGAGCACCGTGTTGAGAACACAGAAACGACTCACAAGCGGCAGTAAAAAACTAAAATCGAATGATTATGTCCCTGACATTTAACACAAAATATCACAGTCGGCAATTCCCCGCCCCCGGTCGTCCGCTGTGGGATTCATTTCACTTTAGTCGTTTTCAAAAACAACACAACATACAAAAAAAGATTTTTTTTTTTTATTTTTTTTTGTAAAGGTTCCCAGTTCCCTGCGTGGGCTAATTACAAAAAAAGACAAAAATAAACAAAAACTATACCCCCCCCTCCCCCTCCCCCCCCCAGCGCGCTAGCAAATTCTAAAAGCAAAACTTTTGTTTATTGCGCGACTTTTAGCTGAACGGACACCCACGGCTTTCTTAAAAATCACCCCCGACTAACGCGCTTTGACAAAACACCTGTTAGTGTTCCTATTTATTATGGCGTCCGCATGAAACTGGAAATTATTCTGCACATCTCTCCAATTGAAGCTTCTTGCTTACCTAGGGAGTTCGCTATTTCAATGCAGTTCACTATTTCAATGCAGTTCACTATTTCAATGCAGTTCACTATTACACTATTTCACTACAGTTCACTATTTCACTATAGTTTACTAATTCACTGCAGTCCACTATTTCACTACAGTTCACTATTCCACTACAGTTCACTATTTCACTGCAGTTCACTGTTCCACTGCAGTTCACTATTTCACTGGCAGTTCACTATTTCCTATATTCACTGTTTCACCTGCTGTTCGCTATTATCAATGCAGTTCATACCACTATCCACTACGTTAACTATTCCACTTAGTGTCGCTATTTCAACTATAGTTTCTATCAATAGTTTCACTAATATTTCACTATCACATCGTTCACTTTTCACAGATGTTTCACCATTTCCTATGTTCACTATTTAGAACCGAGCATCTGGTATGACACAGATTAACATAGAAATGGCTATGGAGGATGACTTTGGATGACCAAACGTTTGGATTAAGAATTTAACTGAAGTCTGCGTCTGGAGCTATAGATTAAGTTATTTCTGCCTTTAAGCTTCACAATCTTCTGTCTCCCTTATAGAGGGAAATATTACGCAGTAAGGCCATTTCACCCGCAACCAGAATCTGGTGTAAGGCTAGTCTACACTAGTGCGTTTTGCGTTTGGCTGATTTCGCTAAACATCGAACTCGCAGAATTTCGATGCTTATTTTTGATGCAACTTGCATACATTACACGTCCATTCGTGTTTTGGTAACGCATGCGTTCACCTTTTTTGTGCGTTCCACGCATGCATTTCCATAAGGGAAAAATGGCAAATGCACAAGAATCATGCACACAAAATCGCGCGTGATAACACTTGTGATTTGGTTAGGGATCCGGTGGGGTTGCAGTGTGGCTTCAGCCTACATGTTTGTTAAACCTTTTAAGTGGATTTAACATAAACTGGAGAACTTAATGACCTACATGTTGCACCAATTAAACAACGTCTGGAAAGCAGCAGCGGGACAGCTTAGAAGATCGTGGACAGATAACATTGGTATGTAATTCCTCTCAGTCAACCCCTTCCCCTCCAAACAGAATCTTGCGTTTAAACCTTTATACCAGTATACACACAATCAGCCGTAATTTCACACACACACACCAACACACACACCACACCTGACACACCACACTCACACACACACACACACACACACATATATAAAAGATATATAAAATAATTTCGATAGAAGGTTGAGTAAAGTACATTTTCCACTCTCCCAATGTAACAGCCCTAACTTGTCTATCTAGCCCCCCTCTTACTGGACGCTATCGCAGAGCCGCAACCTTATACTTCACCTGACAACCTTATTACAGATACGATCTGCTTCACCTTTGTCTCATCCCCATCATCAATCATCTGCCCAATCAAGCCCCTCCATACCCCTTATTAAATTTGTAGTTTAAACTTGTCTTAATCTGTCTGCATAGTCAAGCCCCTCCTTCCCCTTTTAATTTAGTTTTTGTAACTTTCTATCTGTCTTGCATAGTCCAAGCCCCTCCATTCCCTTATTAATTATTTAGTATAACTTGTCTAATCTGTCTGCATAGTCCAAGCCCACTCATTCCCCTTATTAATTTAGTTTAGAACTTGTCTAATCTGCCTTCAGAAGTAAGCCCCTCCATTCCCCTTATTATTTTAGTTATAACTTGTCTAATCTGTCTGCTAGTCAGCCCCTCCATTCCCCTTATTATTTTAGTATAACTTGTCCTATCTCCTCAGAGGTCAGGCCCCAATCTCCTTACCCCCTTATCTCGAATCGATGGGAGTATAAGCGGTTGCAGATCGGTTCTGCAGTCCAAGGCCCTCCATCCCCGTAGGTAGGATTAGGAAACCGTTGTCACTGCCTGCATGCTCCAGCCCCACGTCCCTTAAGAGGTTAGTATAGGCGACTGGTGCTAATCTGCCCTGCATAGGCACGCCCCTCGTATGTCCCTATTATGTAGGGATGAACTTGCATCTTGCGCATAGCCAAGCGCCATTGTATCTGTCTCTGTCCAAGTCAACCGCCTATTCCCCTGTAGTATGAGGTTATAACTTGTCGATTGCCTAAGTCAGGCCTCTCCCTTATGAGAAACTGCCTAACTGCTGCTGGTCAAGGGTCCCCCCATTCCTTAGTATGTGTAGACTTATAACGGTGTCTAACTCTAGGCCTGCATACAGCCCCCTTCATCCCTTAAGGATTATTGAGTTATACGTGGCTATCGTGCCTCATAGTCAGCCCCCCCAGTCCCTTATGTATTTAGTTAAACTCTTGGCTCATCTGCCGCAAGTGCCCCCCTCCACGCCTTTATTTGGTGTATCATTGTATCCAGATGTACCTTCCTCTTAATTGTTATAACTGTCGTAAGCGCCTGCATGATCAGCCCGCTCGGCTACCGTTCGTAGTTAGTTTAGAACGGTGTCTAAGTCGCCGGCAGTGTCAAGCCCCCATCCCTTCTAATTGAGTTATAACTTGTCTAATCTTGCCGGCAGGTCAAGCCCCGTCCATTCTCGGCTTATTATTTTAGTTATAACTTGCTCGGATGTGCAGTCAAGCCCATTATTTATCGTAATTCGCCTGCAGTCAAGCCCGCCATCCCTTGTTATTTTAGGGTAGTTCATACCCTGGTCTACTGCCGTGCATGCAAGCCCCTCCATTTCCGTCAGTAGGTTAGGGAAACTTGTCTAATCTCCGGGCACTGCGGTCAAGCCCCCTCCATCCCGGTTAGTGATAGTTATAACTTTCTAATCGTGCCTGCATCGGTCAAGCCCCTCCATTCCTCCTGAGTATTTTGTTAACTGTGTCTAATCTGGCCTGGGGGCATGGTCAAAAGAAGCCCTCCATGACCCTTAGTATGTGAGTGAATAACTTGGCGAAGCGGGCCGGCAGGGCAACCCCGCCAGCCGCGGATGAGGAGGGAGAACGTGTCCTAATCTGCCTGATGGTCAGCCCCTCCATTCCGCTTATGCGGTGTAGTTGATAACCGTGGTCTAATCTGCCGGCAGGGTCACGCCCCCCAGGCCCCTGATGAGGACGGGAGAACTGTCTGAATCGCCCTGCAGAGGCCAGCCCGCCAGGCCGCGGAGGATGGGAGAAGAACTGGGCTAATCCCGCCTGCATAGTGCCAAGCCCCGCCGGCCCGGTAATAGGGAGGGGAAACGGGGCGAGAAGCCGCCGGCAGAGCAACCCCCCATTGCCGGGAGGAGGGGGAGGGATAACGGGCTAGCGCCGGCAGAGGCAAATCCCCGTCCAGGCCCGGATGAGGGGAGGAGAACGGGGCTAAGCGGCCGCTAGGCAAGCCCCGCCATTGCCTGAAGGAGTTGAGGAGAACTGGGCTAATCTGCCGGCATAGGCAAGCCCCGCCAGGGCCCGAGTAGGGCGGGGAGAACTGGGCGAGCGCCGGCAAGGCAAGCCCGCCATGCCCCGGAGGAGGGAGTGATAACGGGGGCGAAGCGGCCGGCCATAGTCAAAAAGCCCCTCCAGTCCGCGGAGGAGGGAGGGAGAACGTGGCGAAGCGGCCGGCAGAGGGCCAAGCCCCGCCAGGCCCGGGATGATGGGAGGAGAATTGGCTAACTTCCGGGCTCGAGTCAAGCCCTGCCAGTCCCTGAGGAGGTGAGGGAGAACGGGTCGAAGCGGGGCCGGCAGAGGCACGCCCCGGGCCAGGCCCCTGAGAGGGGAGGAGAACGGGGCTAATCGCAGCAGAGGCAAAGCCCGCCAGGCCCCCGGAGTAGGGGAGTTAAGACCGTGGGCTAAGCTGCCGGCAGAGGCAAGCCCGCCAGTCCCGAGAGGTGAGGAGAGCTGGTCTAAGCGGCCTGCATAGGCAAGCCCGCCAGGCCGGGGCGTGGAGACACGGGGCGAAGCCGGCTGCAGAGCCAAGCCCCTCCAGGCCCCGTAGGAGGGGAGGGATAAATCGCGAAGCTGCCGGCAGAGGTCAAGCCCCGCCAGGCCCCGGAGGAATAGAGGGATAACTGGGCGAAGCGGCCGGCAGAGTCAACCCCGCATGTCCCCGGATGAGAATAGTGATAACGGGGGCGAAGCGCCGGCAGAGGCAAGCAAGAAGCCCCGCAGGCCCCGGAGAGGTGAGGGAGAACGGGGGCGAAGCGGCCGCAAGAGGCAAGCCCCGCCAGGCCCTGAGTAGTGGAGGTAGGACCGTGGGCGAAGCTGCGGCGAGGGCAAGCCCCGCCAGGCCCGTAGTAGGGTAGTTCTAACGGGGCAAGCTGCCTCAGCGGCCAAGCCCGCCGTCCGGCCCCGGAGTATGGGAGGGAGACCGGGTGCGAAGGCGGCCGGCATATCAAGCCCCTCCTGCCCCGGCTGAGTGAGGGAGCACGGGGCGAATCGGGCGGCCGAGGCAGACCCGCCAGGCCCCTGAGGAGTTGTGAGGGGAGAACGGGGCTAAGCGACCCGGCATAGCAAGAGCCCCGCCAGGCCCCGGATGAGGGAGCGAGACTTGGCTACGCGGCCGCAAAGTTCAAGGGCCCGCCATGCCCCGAGTAGGGGAAGGAGGGAAACGGGGCTAAGCGGCCCGGCAGAGGCCAGCCCCGCCAGGCCCCCCGGATGAGGGAGGGCAACGGGGCGAACTGCCTGAGAGCCAAGCCCCGCCTGCCCCGGAGTGTGGGAGGGAGAACTGGGCGAAGAAGCGGCCGGGCATATCCAGCCCCGCCATGCCACGTAGGGAGTGGAGGGAGAACGGGGTCAAGCGGCCGGCAGAGGCAAGCCCCGCCAGGCCCGTAGGAGGGTAGTGACACGGGGGCGAAGCGCCGGCAGAGGCAAGGGGGGCGCGCCAGGCCCGGAAGGAAAGGGAGGGGAGAACGGGCGAATCGCCGCATACAGCCCCGCCAGGCCGGGAGGAAGTGAGGGAGAACGTGGGCGACGCGACGAGCGACGGGCAGATCAAAAACCCCCTGGCAGGCCCCTGAGTAGGGAGGAGAACTGGGCGAAGCGCCGGCATAGCAGCCCCTCCAGGCGCCGTAGTAGGGGCGTTAATAATGGGGAGAAGCCGGGGGGGGGGGGGGGGGGGCCGGCAGAGGAGGCAAGCCCCCCGCCCCCCCCCCAAAGGGGTGGGCCGAGGGAAGGAGGGGGAGAACGGGGCGAAGCGGCCGGCAGAGTCAAGCCCCCGCCAGGCCCGGAGGATGGGAGGGAGAACTGGGCGAATCGCCGCATAGGCAAGCCCCTCCAGGCCCGGAGTAAGGGGAGGGAGACGGGGGCGAGCGGGCCGGCATAGGTCAAGCCCCGCCATGCCGGAGTAGGGGAGGGAGAACGGGGCCGCATTCGGGCCGGCAGAGCAAGCCTCACCAGCCGCCCCTTAGGACGTGAGGGGCCCGGCGCTGGAACGACGTGCGGCCAGGTGCCAAGAGGGCCCGGGGTGTATAGGGAGGCCAAAACTACACGGCAGAGGCCAAAGGAGCCGGACCAGGGGCCGTGGGAAAGAAGGGGAGAAAGAGATGGGGGCGCCTGGAGGCCAGGCCCTCCGGTAGCAAGACAAGAGAGGGCTAGCGCGAGGCCGGGGCGAACCCGGGGCAGTGGGGGGGCGACAGCCGGGGGAGCGACCAACCCCCCAAAGCGTGGGCCAGGACAGGGCAGGAACACAGTTAGCAAACTGGGTCGGCTCATGCGAGCCAACACCGCAGGTAAGCCACCGCAGGCTCCCAGGCCAGCCAACACGGGCCCGCAGGCCATCCAACACGGCGCGGACTCCATCCACCGGGCGCCGCCCAGGCTAGCCAACCGGGGCCGCCCGCCTCATTCTAAAAAGCCAACATGGCGCCGCAGGCGCTCCAAAGGGGCGCCGCATGCATGCCAACACATGCGCCGGCTGCAGCCAACACATTCTCCGCAGGCTAGCAACGGGGCGCCGCAGGCGAGCCACACAGTCCGGAGGCGAATCCAACCGCGCCGCCATTCGAAAGCCAACGGGGCGCGCAGGCAAGCCCAGCACGGCCCCGCCGTCGAGCCAACACGTGCGCCTCAGGCGAGCCACCCATGCCGCCGCAGTCGAGCCAACACACGCCCAGGCGGCCAACACAGGCGCCGCAGTCTATCCAACACCAGGCTCCCAGGCGAGCCACACATGCGCCTCATGCTAGCCACACCGTCGCCTAGGCGAGCCACGGGGGGCCGCAGGCGAGCCAACAGAGGCCCTCCGATGGCGAGCCAACACCGGCCGCCGCATTCTAGCCAACACGTCGCCGCTTCGATGCAACGGTGTTCCGGCCGCCTCATCGAGCCCACTGGGCGCCGCATTCTGAGCCAACAACAGTCGCCTCAGTGCGAGCCATACCGTCGCCGCATGCGACTAGAGGGTCGCCGCCTGCGATCCAAGAAGGGCCCCGCATGCGAGCCAACACGGCCCGCAGGCTAGCCAACGGGTGCTCCTCCATCTCAAAGCCCAACACGGGCCACTCATGCGAGCCAACGGGTTCCCGCTCCTCAGTGCGAGCCAAGACAGCCGCCGCAGGCGAGCCAACACGGGCGCCGCATGCTATCCACACGGGCTCCGGCAATCCCAAACACGTCCCCGCAGGCGAGCCAACGGGGGGCTACGCAGGCGAGCCACACATGCGCCTCATGCGAGCCACACGGTCGCCTCAGGGGAAATCCAACACGGGCGCCTGATCTAGTTCAACACGGTCGGCCTCATTCGAGCCCGCAAACATCGGGCGCCCGGAGGCCAGCCAACACGGTCTCCGCCGCAGGCGATCCAACACGGTCGCCTCATGCAAGCCCAACACATAGCGCCCGCAGGCGAGCCACACCGGGGCCGCAGGCTAGCCAACACATGCTGCCGCATGCTAGGCAACGGGGGCGCCGCAGGCGAATCCAACCGGGCGCCGCAGTCTATCCAACACGGGCGCCGCAGGCTAGTCACGGGGCTCCGCATGCGATCCACCGGCGCCCAGGCAGCCAACACGTGCGCCGCAGGCTAGCCCCACGTTCGCCGCTGCAGCCACCCACATGGTCGCCTGCGCGGCCCAGCGATCCAACACACGGGGCTCCTTGCTCCTCATGCTAGCCAAGACAGTCGCCTCAGGCGAGCCAACAAGCTTCGGCCGCAGGCGAGCCAACACAGGCCCGCATGCCTCCCACGTTGCCGCCTCAGGCGAGCCAGACCGTCTCCGCATGCGATGCCAACTGTTGTCTCCGCAGGCGATCCACGGGGGGCGCCGCAGGCAGCCACCGGCGCCGCAGGCTCGCCAACACGCCGACGATGCGCCGCAGGCTCGCCAACGGGGGCGCCGAGTCGAGCCACCACGTGCGCCTCATTCGAGCCAACACGGTCGCCTCAGTTCATCCAAGAACCGCGCCCAGTCGAAGCCAACACGGCCCTCAGGCTAGGGCGAGCCAACAACAACGTTCGCCGCAGGAAAGCCCAACACTGCCCGCATGCGACCAAACACATGCGCCTCAGGCTATCCAACGGGGCGCCGCATTCAAGCCCAACAACGGGCCCCGCAGGCGAGCCACGGGGCTCCTCAGGCGAAGCCAACACGGGCCCGCATGCAAGCCAAACAACACCTGCGCCGCAGGCTAGCCAAGACAGGCGCCGCAGGTAGCCAAGACGGCGCCCGCATGCCGAGCCACTTGGGCGCCGCATGCTAGCCAACGTGGGGCCGCCGCAGGCGAGCCAACGTGGTCTCCGGATGCGAGCCCAACTGGGGCCCGGATGCGAAGCCAACACAGGCGCCGCTGCGGCCAAACCGCTCGCCGCATTCGAGCAAGAGGGGGCTCCGCATGCGATCCAATAGGGCCCTCATCGAGCCAACACGCGCCCCGCCTCAGGCTAGCCCACGGGGGTCGCCGCATGCATCCCAACACGGGCCCCGCAGGCGACCAACGGGGGCTCGCCTCAGTCTAGCCAAACCGGCGCCTCAGGCGAGCCACACGGGCGCCGCAGGCGGGCCAACCGGCGCAGGCAAGCCATCGCATGCAGCCCAACAACACGGCTCCGCGGCGAGCCAACACGGGCCTCCTGTATTCAGTCAACCGGTCGCCGCAGGCGAATCCAACACGGTCCGCCGCAGGCTAGCCACACGCGCCTCAGTCTAGCCAACACGTTCCTCCGCAGCTATCCCCAACACGGGCCCGCAGGCAAGCCCACCATCTCCGCCAGTCGAGCCAACACGGGCTCTTCTCCGCATGCTATGCCAACACGGCGCCCCTCATGCGATCCAACCATGCTCCTGAGTCCAGCCAACCCGTTCTCCCAGTCTCTCCAACACGGGCGCCGCATTCAAGCCCAACACATGCTCCTGCATTCAGCCAACACGGGTCCGCAGTCTAGCCAACACAGTCGCCTCAGTCGTGCAACTGGGGCGCCGCATGCGATCCAACACTGCGCCGCATGGAATCCAACACGGTCTCTCCTTCTGCTCTCCGCATGCTATCCAACAACGTTCTCCTCATTTCGTCCAACACGTTCGCCGCATGCGGCCACACATGCGCCTCAGTCGAGCAACACATGCGCCTCAATGCGCGCGCCAACGTGGGCCGCCGCAGGCGACAAGCCAACACGGTTCGCCGCAGCGATCCAACACGGCTCCTCATCCATCCCAAACACATGCGCCGCAGGCGAGCCAACACAGGGCTCCGCAGGCGAGCCACACAGGCCTCCTCATTCGAGCCACCCTCGCCTCATGCTAGCCACACGGCTCCGCAGGCGAACCAACACGCTCGCCGCAGGAGGAGGGACGGAGGAAATCACGAAAAAGTCCAGTCGCCGCATGCGAGCCAACACGTCTCCGCATGCTACCAACAACGGTCGGCGCATGCGAGCCAAACGGCGCCGCAGGCGAGCCAACACTGCGCCGCATGCAAGCAACACGTCTCCTCAGGCTAATCCAACACGGGCGCCTCAGGCGAGCCAAGACATGCGCCCGATCATAAAGACGTGTCCGAGAACACAGGGCGCCGCATGCGCCCACGTGTGCTCGCAGTTCGAACCGCCACACATTCTCCGCATGCTATCCACACGTGCTCCGCATGCTAGCCAACACGAGGGCGCCGCATTCGAGCCACACGTTCGCCTCATGCTATCCACCCGGGGCGCCGCAGGCGAGCCAACAACGGCGCCGCATTCAATCCAACACGGGCGCCGCAGGCTAGCCAACCGTTGTCCGCCGTCGAGCCAACCCGTGGCCTCATCATCCAACAAACCTGGGTGCCGCAGGCTAGCCACACGGGCTTCCTCAGGCGATCCAACACGGGCGGCCGAGGCGATCCAACACGGCGCCGCAGCAGCCAACCCGTTCTCCGCAGCAGCCCACACGGGTCGCCGCAGGCTAGCCAAACACGTGGCTCCGCATGCAAGCCAAACACAGGCGCCGCATATCTATCCAACACGGGCTCCGCAGGCTAGCCACACGGCGCCCAGGCGAGCCAACACGGCGCCTCAGTCACGCCAACCAGGCGCCCTCAGGCTAGCCAACACGTGCGCCTCCTCAGGCGAGCCAACACACGTGGGCCTCCGGCCGGCCCGCATCCGAGCCACACGGTGGCCGCAGTCGATCCAACATACACGGTTGCCCTCAGGCAGCAACACGTGGGCCCCGCAGGGCTGAGCCAACACGGCGCCTCGTCAAGCCCAACACGGGCTCCGCAGGCTAAGCCAACACAATGCCGCCCGCAGGCAATCCCCCAACACAGGCGGCGCCGCATGCCTAGCCACACATCGCCCTCAGGCGATCCAACACAGCGCCGCATGCTATCCACACGGGCGCCTCAGGCGAAGCCACAAGGTCGCCGCAATTCGAGCCAACACTGCGCCGCATGGTCAGCCAACACATTCGCCTCACTGCTATGCCAACAATCCCGCAGGCTAGCCAACAACGGCTCCTCCGGCTTATCCAACACCGTCGCCGCCGCAGGCGAATCCAACACTTGTCGGCTCCGCTCGAAGCCAACCCGGCTCTGCTCAGCGAGCCAACACGGGTCGTCCGCATGCTTGCCAACACGGTCCCTCAGTCTAGCCCAACACGGCCACGCAGGCTAGCCCAGCAGGCGCCGCAGTTCGAGCCAACACGGGTGCCCCGCATGCGAAGCCCACACGGTCGCCGCAGTCGAGCCAACACATGCTGGGCCAAGGCTGGGGCCAAGACCGCCAGGGAGGAACGGGCAGACAACAGGAGAGGGACGGGGGGGGTCGGACAGAGCACAAGGAGGGACATGTGGGGGCGCGAGGCGGAAGTGCAGGCACTCCGGCGCGGGGGTGACATGCGAGGGGGGGGGGGAAAAGGGGCACCAGCGGAAACGGGAACCGGGGGAAGGAGGGAAGGAGAGTGGGGGAACATCAGAACAGCGGGAGTGTCTGGGCGTAGCCTGGAGTTGAACCTGTAGGCCCAAGGGATATGGGGGCGTATGCACATGACAAAAGCAAACGCATAGCAAAAAACCCCATGCTATTTTATTCAAACATCAAGAAAAGTTGAAAGGGGCATGTCCACCCCAAAACTATAATTTAACCCACTACTGGCCCCACTCTGTAGTGCATAAAAATCCTTACCTTACATCCCAGCTCCAAATGGTTCTCCTGTAATGTCCCTCCAAAGTCCCAAAAATTGCCTTTATACCCTACCCATAATGTCTGTGTAACAGTTACATAGTAACATAGTATTGGAGGTTGTATAAAGACATACGTCCATCTAGTCCAACCTTTATACCCTACCCCATAATGTCTGTATAACAGTTACATAGTAACATAGTATTGGAGGTTGTATAAAGACATACGTCCATCTAGTCCAACCTTTATACCCTACACCCATAAATCTGTATACAGTTACATAGTAACATAGTTTAGGAGGTTGTATAAAGACATACGTTCCGTCTAGTCCCAACCTTTATACCTTAACCCATATGTCTGTATAACAGTTACATAGTAACATATTTGGAGTTGTATAAAGACATACGCCGTCTAGTCCAACCTTTACCCTACCCATAATGTCTGTATAACAGTTACAACAGTACTAGTATTGGAGTTGTAAACAGACATACGTCCATTTAGTCCAACCTTATACCCTACCCCATATGTCTGTATAACCGTTACATAGTAACATAGTATTGAGGTTGTATAAAGACCATACGTCCATCTAGTCCACCTTTATACCCTACCTATAATGTCTGATAACACGTTACACAGTAACATAGTATTGGAGGTTGTATAAAGACCACGTCCATCTAGTCCAACCTTTAAACCCTACCCATAATGTCTGTATAACAGTTACACAGTAACATAGTATTGGAGTTGTATAAGACATCACGTCCATTTAGTCCAACTTTATCCCTACCCATAATGTCTGTATAACAGTTACATAGTAACATAGTATTGGAGGTTGTATAAAGACATACGTCCATCTAGTCCAACCTTTATACCCTACCCATAATGTCTGTATAACATTACATAGTGACACAGTATTGGAGGTTGTATAAAGACATACGTCCATCAGTCCAACCTTTATACCCCTACCCATAATGTCTGTATACAAGTTACATAGTAACATAGTATTGGAGGTTGTATAAAGACATACGTCCATCTAGTCCAACCTTTATACCATCCCATAATGTCTGTATACAGTTACATAGTAACATAGTATTGGAGGTTGTATAAAGACCTACGTCCATCTAGTCCAGCCTTTTACCCTACCCGTAATGTCTGTATAACATTTTAAATAGTAACATAGTATTGGAGGTTGTATAAAAAGACATACGTCCATCTAGTCCAACCTTTATACCCCCTACCCATAATGTCTGTATACAGTTACATAGTAACATAGTATTGGAGGTCTGTAAAAGACATACGTCCATCTGAGTCCAACCTTTATACCCTACCCATAATGTCTGTATAACGTTACATATTAACATAGTATTGGAGTTGTATAAAGACATACGTCCATCTAGTCCAACCTTTATACCCTACCCCTAATGTCTGTCTAAACAGTTACACTAGTAACATCTGTATTGAAGGTTGTATAAAAGACATACGTCCATCTAGTCCAACCTTAATAACCACCTACCCATAATGTCTGTATAACAGTTTACATAGTAACATAGTTGGAGGTTGTATAAAGCACGTCCCCATCTAGTCCCACCTTTATACCCTACCCAATGTCTGTATAACAGTTACATAGTAACATAGTATTGAGGTTGTATAAAGACATACGTCCAGCTAGTCCACCTTTGTACCCTCCCACCTAATGTCGGTATAACAGTTACATAGTAACATAGTATGGCGGTGGTATAAGACACTACGTCCATCTAGTCCCAACCTTTATACCCTACCCATACTGTCTGTATAACATTCACATAGTAACTGTTTGAGTTGTATAAGACATACGTCCTCTAGTCCAACCTTATACCACTACCCATAATGTCTGTATAACAGTTACATAGTAACAATGTATTGGAGGTTGTAAAGACTACGTCCATCTAGTCCAACCCTTTATACCATACCCTAATGTCCCCTGTATACCTTTACCTAGTAACCATAGTTTGAGGTTGTATAAAGACATACGTCCATCTAGTCCAGCCTTATACCCCTACCACCCGTAATGTCTGTAAACATATACAATAGGTAACATATATTGAAGGTTGTATCAAAGACATACTCCATCTAGTCCAACCTTTATACCCCTAGCCCTATGTCTGTATTAACAGTTTACATAGTAAACATAGTATTGGAGGTTGTATAAAGACATACGTCCATCTAGTCCAACCTTTATACCCTACCCATAATTCTGATATAGCAGTTACACAGTAACATAATTTGGAGGTTGTATAAAGACATACGTCCATCTAGTCCAACCTTTATACCCTACCATAATGTCTGTATAAACAGTTTTACATAGTAACTAGTATTAATGAGGTTGTATAAAGACAACGTCCGTCTAGTCAACCTTTATTACCCTACCCATAATGTCTGTATACAGTTAACTAATAACATAGTATTGGGGTTGTATAAGACATACTCCATCTAGTCCAACCTTTATCCCTACCCATAATGTCTGTGTAACAGTTACATAGTAATAGTATGGAGGTTGTATAAAGACATCTTCCCATCTAGTCCAACCTTTATACCCTACCCATATGTCTGTATAACAGTTACATAGTACATAGTATTGGAGGTTGTATAAAACATACTCCATCTATCCTCAATCTTTATACCCTACCCATAATGTCTGTGTACGTTACATAGTTACAATAGTATTGGAGGGTTGTATAAAAACATATGTCCATCTAGTCCATCCTTTATACCCTACCCCATACTGTCTGTATACAGTTACACAGTAAACAGTATGGAGGTTGTATAAAGACTACGTCCATCTAGTCCAATCTTTTACCCCTACCCATCATGTCTGTATAACAGTTACATAGTAACATCGTATTGGAGGTTGTAAAAGACAACGTCCATCTAGTCCAACCTTTATAACCCTATACCCATAATGTCTGTATAACAGTTTCACTAGTAACCATAGTATTGGAGGTTGTATAAAGACATACGTCCGTATAGTCCATCCTTTACTTACCTTACCCTAATGTCTGTAAACAGTTACATAGTACATAATTATTGGAGTGTATGTATAAAGACATACGTCCATCTAGTCAACCCTTATACCTTACCCAATGTCCTGTATAACATTACTTAACATAGTATTGGAGGTTTGTAATAAATACGTCCATACTATCCACCTTTTACCCTACCCACTACTCTCTGTAAACAGTTTACATAGTAACAGTATTGGAGTTGTATAAGACATACGTCCATCTATTCCAACCTTTTATACCCTACCACCCTAATGTGGCTGTATAACAAGTACATAGTAACATAGTATTGGAGGTTGTATAAGACATTAACGCATCTCAGTCCACCGTTATATACCCTAGCCCATATAGCTTATAACATTTACATAGTAAACAATAGTAATTGGAGTTGTATAAGACTACGTCCGTATAGTCCTACCTTTAACCTTAACCCATACTGTTCGTATACAGTTACATAAGTAACCATAGGATTATTGGGTTGTAATAAAGACCTACGTCCATTAGTCCAACCTTTATAATACTTACCCATAATTGTCTTTATACAGTTACATAGTAACATAGTATTGGAGTATTATAAGACATAACTCCATCTAGTCCAACTTTATACCCTACCCATAATGTCGTATAACAGTACATAGTAAACTATTTGAGGTTGTAATAAGCCCTACGCCATCTAGCCACCTTTTATACCCTGACCCATAAGTCGGTATAACAGGTTACTAGTACATATAATGGTGAGGGTTGTATAGACATCCGTCCGACTAAGTCCAACTTTATACCCTACCCATAATGATCTGTATAACGTTACATAGTAAATAGTTTGGAGGTGTATAAAAGCATACGTCCGCAGTCCAACCTTTATACCCTACCCATAATGTCTGTACTAAACGGTTTACATAGTAAACATAGTATTGGAGGTTGTTAAAGACATACGTTCCGTCTAGTGGCCACCCTTTTACCCTAACCCTAATGTCTGTATACACGGTTACATGTACACAGAGATGGAAGGTTGTATAAAGACATACCTCCTCTAGTCCAACCTTACCACCCCTACCCAATAATTCTGTTACAGTTACTATAACCTAGTATGTGAGTGTTTATACAGACAATACGTCCATCTAGTCCAACCTTTATAACGCCTACCCATACTGTCTGTATAACAGTTAACATTAAACATAGTATTGGAAGGTTGTAATAAATCATACGTCCATTTAGTTCACCCCCCCAATTTATACCCTAACTCCTATAATGTCTTTAATACGTTATACATAGTAAACATAAGTATTGTGGAGGTTGTATAGACATACGCCATCTAGTCCCAACCTTTATACCCTCACCATAATGTCCTGTAGACGAAGTTTCATAGTACATACATTGGATGTTGTTAAGACATACTTCCATCTTTTCCACCTTTAGAACCCTACCCATATGCTGTATAACAGTTAACATATAACATAGTATTGGAGTTGTATAAGACATACGTCCAATTAGGTCCAACCGTTATAACCCTACCCATAATGTCTATATAACAGTTAACACTATAACATAGATTGGAGGTTGTATAAAGACATACGTCCATCATCCAACCTTATAACCCTAACCCATAAGTCTAGTTAACCTTTACATAGTAACATAGTATTGGAGGTTTGTAGAACGATATACCGTCCATCTAGCAACCTTTATACCCTACCCTACTGTCTGTATAACAGTTACATAGTAACTATATATTTGAGGGTTGTATAAAGACATACTCCAATCTAGTCCCAAACCTTTATACCCGTACCCATAATGTCTGTATAACGGTTACATAGTCCATAGTATTGGAGGTTGGTAATAAGACATAACGCCGTCCTATCCAACCTTTATACCCTACCCATAATTCTGTATAACGGTTACACTGTAACATAGTATTGGAGGTTGTATAAGAACATACCTCCATCTAGTCCCAACCTTTACCAACCCTCCCATAAGTCGTATAACAGTTATCTTAGTACCATAGTATTGGGGTTGTATAAAGACTAACGTCCATCTGTCCAACCTTATACCTACCCATAATGTCCTTTAAACAGTTACCTTATACATAGTATTTGGAGTTTTATAAGACATACGTCCATCTATTCCCACCTTTTACCTAAACCATAATGTCTGTAATACAGTTTACATATCACATATAATTGGAGGTTATATAAAGACATACGTCCATTTAGATCCCAAACTTTAATCCTACCCATAATGTCGGTAATTACGTTACCATGTAACATAGTATTGGATGTTTATAAATGACATACGTCCATTTAGTCCAACCTTTATACCTAAACCCATAATTTCTGTGATACAGTACCTATAATAATAGTATTGGAGGTTGTATAAAGACATACGTCCATTTAAGAGTCCACACCTTTATACCCTATCCCATAATGTTCTTATACAGTTTACCTAGTACATAGTAATTGGGAGGTTGTATAAAGAACATACCATCGCTAGTCACTGTTATCCCTACCCATATGTCTGTATAACAGTTACATAGTCAACATAGATTGGAGTTGTATAAAGACAATCCGTCCATTTAGTCCCAACCTTTATCCCACCTATAATGTCTGTATAACGAGTTACATAGTACATAGTAGTTGGAGGTTGTATAGACATACGTCCATCTAGTCAACCTTTATACCCTCACCCATAATGCTGTATAACAGTTACTAAAGTAAACAAAACTAGCTTGGAGGTTGTATAAGAACTACTCCCATCTTTTCCAACCGTTAACCCCTACCCATAATGTTCTGTGATAACGTTACATAGTATATGTATTGGGGGTTGTATAAACGAACATACGCCATCTAGTCCCAACCTTTACGACCCTACCCATTAATGTCTTATAACAGTTACATAGTAAACATGTATTGGAGGTTGTATAAAGACATCGCGTCCATTTAGTCACCTTATACCCTAACCCGATGGCTGATATACAGTTACATAGTAATATAGTATTGGGAGGTTGTATAAAGACATACGTCCATTTAGGTCCAACCTTTATACCCTATCCCTAATGTCTGTATACAGTTTCCATAGTAACTAGTTTGGATGTTGTATAAGACATAACGTCACATCTTAGTCCACCTTATACCCTACCCATAATGTCTGTTAACACAGTTCATAGTAACATAGTATTGGAGGTTTGTATAAAGACAACGTCCATATTATCCAACTTTATACCCTCCTATAATGTCTGTATAACAGTTACATAGTACCATATTCAATTGGAGGTGTATAAGACATACTTCAGTTTATCCCACCCTTATACCTAACCCTACCCTAATTCTGTATAACCAGTTACTCGTAACATAGTATTGGAAAAAGTGTTGTAAAAGACATAATACGTCCCTGTTCCCACCATATACCCTAACTACCCATAATGGTCTGTTAACAGTTATCATATACATAGCTTGGAGGTTGTATAAGACCATACGTCGCATCTTTCCAACCTTATCACCCTACCCATAATGTCATGTATAACTTTTACATAGTAACAGAGTATGGAGGTTGTATAAAGACATACGTCCTCGAGTCCCAACCTTTATAACCCTAACCCATAATGTCTGTAAACATTTAATAGTAACAGTAATTGGAGGTTGTTAAGAAGACTCTTCATCTAGTCCAACCTGTTATACCCACCCATATGTCTGTATAACAGTTTACCTATAACATAGTATTGGCGGTTGTAGAAGATAATACGTCCTCTATCCCAACCTTTATACCCTACCCGTAATGTCTGTAAAAGTTACTAGTAACATTATTGAGGTAAACATCGTCCATCTAGTTCAACCTATACCCACGGATAACATTACCAGTAATAGGGGTTGTTAAGACTACGTCAGGAGCATATCCCACCTAGAAAAACAGTTAATTTAAATAGTTGGGGGTTGATAAGGTACTCATCCATAGCGCAACCTAACAACACTATTCGTATAACAGACAGTCCGATGTGATGATTATACATAGCTCGTCATCCCATCCCATTTTCATAACCGTAAACCCATGCATAATGTCTTGTATAACAGAAACATTACGAGTAGTAACTATAGTATTGGAGGTTGTAATACAGACAACGTCATCTAGATCCACACTTTATACCCGTACCCATATTGTCCTGTATAACATTTACTAGAACATAGTATTTGGAGGTTGTAAAGACATAACTTCCTCTAGTCCAACCTTTATACCTAACCCATAATGTCCTTGTATACATTTACATAGTAACATAGTTATGGGGGTGTTAAAGACATACGTCCCATCCGTCCACTTTATACCTACCCATAATGTCTGTTAAACAGTTACACAGTAACATAGTAATTGGAGTGTTAAAGACATACGTCCATCTAGTCCAACCTTTATAACTCCTATCCCATAATGTTCTGTATAACAGTTACATAACGACATGATTATTGGAGTTGTAAAAGACATACGTCCATTCTAGTCCAACCTTTATACACCTACCCATACTGTCTGGTAACCAGTTACATAGTATACACATAGTAGTGCGAGGAGTTTTATAAAGACACATACGTTTCCATCTATCCATCCTTATACCCTACCCATAATTCTGTATACAGTTACAGTGACATGTATGGAGGTTATAAAACAGACGTCCTCTAGTCCAACTGTATCCCTATCCTCCTAATGTCGTAATACAGTTTACAGAAGTAACTGTATTGGAGTTGTATAACGACATTGTCCATCTAGAAGTGGGGGGCCACAGAGTTTAGTTAAAATCAGCTCATCCTATAATTCATCCCATTGGGCTGCCGGAACAATTTGCCAATCCGGGACCGGAGAGGAGGAGAGGAGGAGAAGGAGAACTCGGAGACTTCTAGAGTATATAAAACAGGAGGAGGGTCGATCTAAGAAAGAAGAAAAACAAGGTTGTGTGGGATTATTAGAATTATTTTAAAGGAGCATCCCGAGGAGGGAGGAAAGAAAAAGGTATCCTTTATCTTAAACCTGCCTGGAAGGATTAAAGAGAAAACACTTGCACTTTGGCCATATTCGCCTTTTGTGTTGATGCGTCTCTTTTTTCTTAAACTGTGTTTACAGTTGTTTTTGTAAGTGCGAACCAATAAGATATATATATAGGTAACTGTAGATTTCCAGTCCAAATAGAATTAACCAGGCAAAACAAAATAGCGTCTTTATTACCCTGTGACGAAAGTGTTATTGGCCCTTTTTTTAGACCCACTGCCCCCGATTTGGTATGGCGACATGGTCATCATTTAGAGAAAGGCTTCACTGCTATCTGCGCTCCTTCAATCATCATCGCTGCCCATTAATCATATCAGAATCCCACCTGCTTGCAAATGTGGACACTCAGTGCCACCACAATGCATCTGAAATGCATTGCAAATAATCTGGTGTGTGCTCAGGCAGAGGGCCGAGGAATACTTTGGCTTCCAGGGAACAAACCATAGCAGAACCAAAACTTACAGCCCCCTCCAGCTATTGATGTTATAAAAACTACTACACGCGTAGTCATACTACAAACCGTTCCGTCTGATTGGAGCCAGCTCAATATGATAAACAAAATCATCCAGAACACAATTGAACTCTTCGCTTAGGATTACTAACCTTCCTCTGGGCCGACATTTGCTGAACTGCCCTGCCTGCCTTGGGCCGGAATTACGTATTTGATCTTGGCCACTGGTACCCCCAGATGTCTACTTCTCACTATGTTTCAGCCGAATTAATTTCAACTATCTCCTGGATTTATGTTTGGGCTGATTTGGCAAAGATATCCGGTCACGTGTCTCATAGAATTCCACATATCTATAATACCATTACATTGACGTTTTTATTTATAGTTCAACCGTTTTAGAACTATCGTAAATATGCTATCCATTTTATTTTTAAGCCGCCTTATTCTACATTGTAGAGTGTACAAATAGACCGGCCCGATAGAAACCCCTTCATCTAGAGAAACACGCGCCAAAGGAGAGAGAGGGCCGAAAATGACCCATATGTTGTATAAATTGTTTTCCTTATGTTCCTTTGGTTCCAGAGGTTTTAGGATCAACTAGCAATAGCGCCCACAGTATGACTAATATTGAAATTCGATGTCCATGGTCGGTAGGACCATACTAAATATGGCCGACCATCACTGCAGCTCTTTTAAATTCCTCACCCACAGTGACTAATTTATGGATAAGTTGTAGTAAAAGGTGACACTGGATTGTTTACATTAACAATCTGCGGATTGATAATGATCTCAGTGATTGTCCTGTGAAGGTGGTACTTCTGTTTAAATTAATCTTAGACTCACATTTTAATAGGTTTTAAAGTCGTGAATCTAGATGGATTGTAGATCTACACTGTTTGATTACAATTGTTAGTCAACATAATTACATAACAATGGAGTTGAATACACACTATCCATCTGTCCAATCCTTATACCCTACCCATCATTGTTGCTCTAACCGTTACATAGTAACATAGTATTGCGAGGTTGTATAAGACTACGTCCATCTAGTCCAACCTTCATACCCTACCCATAATGTCTGTATAACAGTTACATAGTAACATAGTTGGGGTTTATAAAGACATAACGTCCTCTAGTCCAACTTATACCTACCCATAATGTCTGTATAAACAGTTACAAGTAACATAGTTTGGAGGTTGTATAAAGACATACGTCCATCTAGTCCAACCTTTATACCTTACCATAATGTCTGTATAACAGCTTACATATAACATAGTATGGAGGTTGTATAAAAGACATTACGTCCATCTAGTCCAACCTTTAACCCTACCCATAATGTCCTGTATAACAGTTACATAGTAACATAGTATTGAGGTTGTTATTAAAGACATACGTCCATCTATAGAATCCACTTTATACCCTACCCATAATGTCTGTTATAACAGTACATAGTAACATAGTATGGAGGGGTTGTATAAAGACATACGTCCATCTAGTCCAACCTTTATACCCCTACCCCAATGTCTGTATAACGTTAACATAGTAACATAGTATTGGAGGTTGTAAAAGAGCATACGTCCTAATGTCCAACCTTATACCCTACCCATAATGTCTGTATAACAGTTACATAATAACATAGTATTGGAGTTGTATAAAGACCACACTCCATCTAGTCCAACCTTTATACCCTACCCATAATGTCTGTATAACTAGTTACATAGTAACATAGTATTGGAGGGTTGTATAAAGACATACGTCCATCTAGTCCAACCTTTATCCCTACCCATAATGTCTGTGTATAACATGTTAAATAGTAATATAGTTGAGGTTGTATAAAGACATAAGCCATCTAGTCAACCTTTATACCACCCATCATGTTTGTCTAACAGTTACATATAGTAACATAGTATGAGGTTGTATATAAAGACATAACGTCCTCTAGTCCACCTTATTACCCTACCCATAATGTCTGTATAAACAGTTAATAGTAATATAGTATTGAGAGGTTGTATAAAGACATACATCCATCTAGTCCAACCTTTATAACCCTAACCATCATGTTGGTCTAACAGTTACATAGTAACATAGTATGGAGGTTGTAAAGACATACGTCCATCTAGTCCAACCTTTATACCCTACCCATTATGTCGGTATAACAGTACATAGTAACATAGTATGAGGTTGTAATAAAGACATACGATCCATATCGTCCAACCTTATCTACCTACCCATAATGTCTGTATAACAGTTACATAGTAATATATTATCTGGAGAGTTTATACAACCTCCAATACTATGTTACTATGTAACTGTTATACAGACATTATG
This sequence comes from Hymenochirus boettgeri, assembly GCA_019447015.1. Classification (NCBI taxonomy): domain Eukaryota; kingdom Metazoa; phylum Chordata; class Amphibia; order Anura; family Pipidae; genus Hymenochirus; species Hymenochirus boettgeri. The sequence goes on from CM033476.1 coordinate 91,467,870, forward strand.
GGTAGGGTATAAAGGTTGGACTAGATGGACGTATGTCTTTATACAACCTCCAATACTATGTTACTATGTAACTGTCATACAGACATTATGGGTAGGGTATAAAGGTTGGACTAGATGGACGTATGTCTTTATACAACCTCCAATACTATGTTACTATGTAACTGTCATACAGACATTATGG
>CM033476.1:91468252-91721709 GCA_019447015.1 Hymenochirus boettgeri
TGTATATACTGTATAGGTTTATAACGGTTAAGTTAATATACTGTATAAGGTTTATAACGTTATAGGTTTATTACTGTAAACGGTTTTATAACGGTATAATGTATTATACTGTACAAGGTTTTATAACGGTATAAGTATATACTGTACAAGGTTTATAACGGTATAATGTATACTGTACAAGGTTTATAACGGTATAATGTATATTACTGAAAGGTTTATAACGGTATAATGTATATACTGTACAAGGTTATAAGGATGTATTACTGTACACGGTTTATAACGGATTTTGTACTTTTTTTAACGTATAATGTATATGACTGGACTAAGGTTTATAACGTATAATGTATATACTGTATAAGGTTTATAACGGTATAATGTATATACTGTATAAGGTTTTATAACGATATAATGTGATATACCGTGGTAAGGGTTATAACGGTATAATGTAATACTGTGAAGGTTTATAACGGTATAATGTATATACTGTATAGGTTTATAACGATATATGTATATATACTGTTAAGGTTTATACGTAAATGTATATACTGTAGTAAGGTTTATAACGGGTTAATGTGTATATACTGTAAGGTTATAACGAGTATAATGTATGAACGTGTGTAAGGTTGTCATGGTTTATAATGTAGTAACTGTATAAGGTTTATACGGTATAATGTATAACTGTATAAGGTTTTATAACGATATAATGTATATACTGTGTAAGGTTTTATAACGATAATGTATATACTGTGTAAGGGTTATAACGGTATAAGTATATACTGGATAAGGTTTTAACTATTATAATATTATATATGTATAAGGTTTATAACGGTATAATGTATATATGTAGTAAGGTTTATAACGGATAATGTAATAATGTATAAGGTTTATAACGGTTATAATGGATAACTGTATAGGTTTATAACGTATAATGTATATTCTGTATAAGGTTTATAACGAGTATAATGTATATACTGTATAAGGTTTATAACGGTATATGTATATACTGTGTAAGGTTTATAACGGTATAATGTATATACTGTATAAGGTTTATTAACGGTTATATAGTATATACTGTATAAGTTTATAACGGTATAATGTATATATGTATAAGGTTTATAACGGTAAATTATACTGTATAAGGTTATACGATATAATGTAATATGTATAAGGTTTATAACGGTATAATGTATAACTGTATAAGGTTTATAATGTATAAGGTTTATATTGGTATTAATTCTATAAAATCAGGTTTATGATGGCTAAATGATTTCAGTATTGGCAATAACACTCGTCTGGGGTTGGTCTAAAGATAATAAATAGTGAAATTGTGCAGATTGACCTGTCTGGAAGGGGACAGGGTGCAGGCTCTACCCTGTCTGTTCCACTAGGGGACACTCTGTAACATATCAATGAGGACTCAACATACAGCGGGGGAGACAGGCAGGTAGTACAGTTTATTGATATGTTATCATATGAATAGTCCGTAGTAATATGTAACAGTATAGCATTACAGCTCACCAGTATTACAATGTACTGGTTCTTCATTCTCTCTCTCTCTGTCTCATCTATCCATCCTCCTCTCTCCATCCATACTCCATATATCCATCTGTCTACTCTATACGATCTTATCTATCTATCTATCCAGTACTATCCAGTAATATCTTATATATCTATAGACTCATCTATCTATCAGTACTCTATCTATCTATCTATCAGTATCTATCTAGCTCTATCTATCATCTATCATATTACTATTATCTATCTATCTATCTATCCATATATCTTGATCTATCATCATCTATTATATCTATCTACTATCTTCATCATCAATCTATCTACTATCAGTATATCGATCTATCTATCTATCTATCTTCATCTACTATATCTATCTATCATCTAGTCTATCTACCAGTCTATCTTTCTATCTATCTACGACTCTTCTATCGTATCTTATCCTACTACTATCTCATCCATTATCTACTATATCATCTTCGTTTATATTACCGTACTACTACTACCTTCTACGACTTCCTCATTTTATCATCATCATATCTATCTATCTATCTATCTACTATCTCCAGTATCTATCTATCTATTATTTTTCCCCCAAATAATCTATAACGGTATAATGTATATACTGTATAAGGTTTATAACGGTATAATGTATATACTGTATAAGGTTTATAACGGTAGGGTATACAGGTTGGACTAGGATGTATGTCTTATCTAACCTCCAATACTATGTTATCATGTAACTGTTATACAGACATTATCGGTAGGTATAAAGGTTGGACAGATGGACGTATGTCCTTTAACAACATCCATACTATGTTACATATGTAACTGTTTTATCAGGTAACATTTATGGGTAGGGTAAAAGGTTTGGACTAGATGATGTATGTCTTTAGACAACCCCATGTACTATGTTACCTCATGTAAACTGTTGATACAGGACATTATTGGGTAGGTATAAAGGTCTGGACTACGTGGACGTAGTCTTATACACCTCCAATACTATGTTACTATGTAACTGTTATACAGACATTATGGTAGTGGTATAAAGGTTTGGACTAGATGGACGTGCTGTCTTTTATACACCTCCAAACTATGTTATATAAGTTCTTGGATACAGACATTATGGGTTAGGTATAAAAGGTTGACTAAGGATGTATTCTTTATACAACCCAGTATTGTTACTATGTAATGTTATACAGACATTATGGTAGGCGTTATAGTTGGACTAGATGGAGTATGTCTTTTTCAACCTCCAATACTATGTTACTATGTAACTGTTTATACCAACATTATGTGGTAGGGGTTAAAGGTTGGACTAGATGGACGTATGTCTTTATCAACCTCCAATACTATGCTATGTAACTTTAACACTATGGTAGGGTAAAGGTTTATGACTATCTTATAACCTCCAATACTATGTTACTATGTATACTGTTATACAGACATTATGGGTAGGGTATAAGGTTGGAGATGGACTGTAGGGCTTTATACAAAAACTCCTTCCAATACTATGTTCTACATGTAACGGTTAACAGACATAAGGTAGGGTATAAAGGTTTGACAGATGGACTGTATGTCTTATACAACCTCCAATTACTATGTTACTATGTAACTTTAACAGACATAGTGGGTGGGTATAAAGGTTGACTAGATGGACGTATGTCTTATATATAACCTCCAAGTACTCATGTTACTATGTACGTTTAACGGACAGTATTAGTGTAGGGTATAGGTTGGACGAGATGGGAGTTATGTCTTTATACAACCTCCAAATATGTTTACTAGTAAAACTGGTTTCTACAATCATTATGGGTGGGTATAAAGGTGTGGATCGGATAGATGGAGTATGTCTTTATACAACCTCAATACTATGTTAATGTAAACTGGTTAGACAAACATTATAGGTAGGGTATAAAGGTGTGTGACTAGATGGAGTATGGATCGTCTTATACCCTCCAATTCACTAATAGTTACTAGTTAACTGTTATCAGACATTATGGCGTCGGGTATAAAGTGTTGGACTAGATGACTATGTCTTTATACAACCTCAATACTATGTACTAGGTAACTGTTATACCAAACATGATGGGTTAGGTTATAAAGGTTGACAGATGGACTTCATGTCCTTTATACTAACCCTCCAGATATATTTACTATGTAACTGTTATCACAGACATTATGGGTGGGCTATAAGGTGGACCTAGTGGATGTATGTCCTTTATACAACCTCCAAACTATGTTACTATGTACGGTTTTACAGACGGGGTGTATAAGTTTAGTGTGTATGTTTAACAACGCATATGTGTACTTCTCGGACATGAGGTTGGACTAGATGGATGTGTTAAAAACACTTCGTACGTCCAGAATGGCTGTATTGTGAGAGATTTATACAACCTCCAACACTATGTTACTATTTTACAGGGTAAGGGGTTTTGTAGGACCAGTGGCCAATGTCATGCCACCTTGCAAGCACACAATGATACTGACGCAGGGCAATGTAGTTAGAGAAACAGGCAAATGTAAGGTGAAAAATCTCTTGTAAAAAATCGGTGTAATGTGCCCAATTGTAAATCTGGATAAATTACTTTTTGTTTGAAAGCAAAATTCCAAGTTTGTTTTATAAACGGAGGAGTATAGCCATGAAGAACCTTCTTTTTGTTTTATTTCGGGAGGTTATGTCCTATCTGGGGCAGGAATCCCAATACAGACTGTGTCTGCTCAGGCATCATACTTGGCAGAGATCTTACTCCTTCGCTACATTCCAACAAATAAGGGGGAAAAAGAAAACCCACACAGATATGAGAATGTTGATAACAGGGGAACGAGAAGAGGAATACCATTGAGAATTCTCCCCCTACAAAGCGATTTTCTGCAAGTCGCGTATACCCCACGCCTTCTCCTTAAAACTCATATATTTTGTCGCTCTGCGAGATCACAAACTTAAAAAAAAAACGATTATTATTTAAAGTCCTTATGACACACGAGGGATCGGACATGAAAGTTAATCACAGGATTTTGTTGGACGAGATCACTGAATGGTATTGTACAGTTCGGAGTGAGATCTGCCTAAAACCATGCAGATTAAGATCTTAACAGGGACCTGACTACTTTTTACCTTTTTGAAGTAATAATATTTGACTTTGTTTTTGGCCAGAGTCAAGCAACCAACAGATCTGAGGAGTAGGGATGGCCGGTTCGCGGATCCGAAACCTGGATTCGCCGCGGAACCATTATCCCGTTCGCGAAGGGCGGATGTTTCGCCTTCCGAACGAGGTTTCTGGTATTTTCGGAAATCTACTATTTTCTAAAATTTCAAACTTACGAGGATTCCTCGTATTTTCGGAAATCCGTATTTGCAAAATTCCGAATTACCGAGGATTTCTCCTATGTTCGAGTTTTTTAATTTTAATGATTGTACGCTCGTCGGGATTTTCGAATTTTCGAAATCTCTCTTAGGAGTATAAAAGTTAAACGGATTTAAACTACAGCCCCCAAAGCCTAGCCTCTTTTTTCCAGGACTTTTGATGGAAGTTTGCAAAAACATGAAAACGATTATTTAACATAACTAAATCAATGGAAATATTTCCATGGATTGTAAAAAATCTCCCTTTCTCCGTTTTAGCAGATATTCCTGAAAGTATCAATCGGTCAGATTATAAAATGCTTTTGAGAATAGTGTTTTCTTATCGCAATAACCTAATCTGCCCATCCATGATCTCTCTGCATATAAATAAATGTTTCCAAAGTACTGACTTACATGTTTACAGGACCCCTAATAGTTGCTGTTCTTGGTTCCTGGGTTGATCCAATGCTCAGTAGAGATCTGAGCATGTTTGACCCTCACCAGTAGAAATTACTGTTGGGAAGATTCCAAGAGGTAGTGCATCCGGGAACGAAGAATCTGAAACGGCAACACAGCAAGGGTATAAAATAATGAAGAAATGAAGTCAATATGTAGAATCATGTATATCAATGTATAATATAATATCATTTATGAAAAATGCAAGACGGAGAGTTGTATTCTATAAGTGTAAGGGAGGTATGAGCGTACACAGTTTTACCTGCTAACGTGCCTGCAACATTCAGTATAATGGCCTCTCATAAATATCTCCATATCTCGCACACAAAATTCTGGAAGGAAGATATCTAGTCTGAATCATTTTACATTTCAGCTGTCAATCAAGTGCTTTATTATCAAAACTCTTCGCTGTGTGCAGTCTTTGTTTTTAACTAGAAAATGACAGCTGGTATGTGTGAATTGCATGATGGGAAATTCCTTCTCCTCTGTTTTATAGTGATACTGAGCATGCTGACTTCAAATACTAGTCTGGTCTGATAAAGAGGGCGTTGGGAAGGTAATGCTTTACATGTACTTAATTATAGATTAAGAAAGTGTTTCAGTTTATGTATTTAATTAGCCTTGTGCACAATAGAGCAGTCTAATGAACCACAAGGGAGTTAGTTCTAGATTGGATTGGATTATAGAATTTCTTGGGCAGACATGTTCCAAATAAAATTAATCACTTGGAGAGTAATCCACGCGAGAGTAAAGTCTACATACAGGAAAACAAAACGCATAGGCCGCCAGTAAAGTAGACATGGAAGAGCTCTATAACTATTATGTAGTTGGCCAATGAGATGGAATTAAGGTAAACAAGGACTGAGTTCCATTAATGACATGGAACAGATGATATTGGGTTCTGCGAAAATAAGAGTTAAACCTCTTTACAAATACAAAGACTTAAGAAACAATGTACTGATTATAATTGATGACATAACTAAACCACTGATTATATTTGATGTAATAATTAATACTGATATAACTGATGACATAACAAGTACTGAGTATAACTGATGACATAGATAAGCACTGATTATAACTGATGAATGGCTGAAACTGATTATATCTGATGACATAGCTAACACCAATTATAACTGATGACAAGCTAACACTGAGTTAAACGGATGGACATAGCTAAACACTGCTTATAATATCTATAGAATATTTATGGTTCTTAAATATTTTTTTTATGTCTCTGCTCCTTCCAGTGTAAAATTAGAACCTTTTCTCTGTCCCACCCCATGGCAGTAACCACAGTCGAGTAGAGGAGGGGAGTTTAGATCTTGCAAAACCATACCCATTTATCTGTATACAACTCAGTATGTGGTGATGCATCCAGTCCCTTCCTCCTTTAGATATTTCTTGTCTGTTTCCTAACTTTGTGCCTTTTGTAGTGAACCTTGGAGTTAAGATTAATATTTGTTCCTGTCTACTAGAGAATGCTGGGAGTTGTAGTTTAGAAAGAAGGCTGCACAAGTTTCTATTTCAATGGTCAGGTTGTCTCGTTCTAAACAACTTGTATAGTCCTCAGCTGTGGAGACACGGATATGTGTAACAATCAACCATATGAGCTAATGTCTGGGGAGAAAGACAAACCCATAGAGCAGAGAGTGGTTAAAAGATTTTACTGCACAGCCAAAACATGTGATTAATTTTACACCTCAACTGTATCTTAGTATATAGGAGCAAATAGTTCAAATGGCTTTCCTGATACTTCCTTATTATTCAATCGATATCATCACTCCTGCTACGTATGGGTGTAACTTTATGCAGCACCTCAGTACAATGTTACAATGGGACAAATAGTGTTAAATTCAAAGTAATAAATATAAAAAAAGAAGAGTGTACAGATAGTAAAAGTGAGTGAAATCTAGATGCGGCAGTTAATATACAGAGATAAAGAGAAAGGGAGAAAGTAAACTAGAATGTCAATATAATACTCGTATAATATAATTGCTGGTTTCTTAGAGGTATGAAACAGATTAAAGGGAACGTTCCACCTCAAATTTATCACCCAAAACACAAACAACGGTAGTTAGATGGCTGACCGACGTAGGTCGTAACTGTTACACTTAAATTTCCCCCTTCCCTCTGCTCTAAAAAGTTTTCCACCTTTTACCAAGTTATTCAAGCCCTTTTACAGCTCGCACTGCTCAGAGAAGGCAGCGAATGGTAACAGCCTTGTACTGATAATAAATGATACAACACTTTTCTAAAATTCCCATCCAGAGATCACCTGTGTGCTGTTAGTAATATCATTCCCACAGCAAGAACATTCAAATGCCATTGGTCGTCTCTCCTCTGCTTTGGAATTACTTAGAATATCATCATTAAATTTACAAGCCAGGAAAAAAGATGTTTCCATGAGCTTCCCCTTTAAGTCTTTAAAATGATTGTACAGTGTCCTTGTGCCTGGAGACTGTTGCTTGAATTACCAACCTTTCTCCAGTATTGTGGGCTTATTTTAAAGACTAGCTGACGGCTGATGACTAGTAATGAGACAATCTAATATAAGATGTCGTTCCAGGAATTAACATGGCCTGCCTTAGCTGGTTACCTTATGGCTCCTTTAACGCCGGGTATGAGTAACATAATGTTGGGTACCATGCATCGGGGTGTAGGTCATTGGTTCGCTCACACACACCAGAGTAGGTGATCTCTCCATGTCACGTATATGTATTTCCACTCTGAGTGTGTATTAAAAAGATAACCCTATGGTTGTGGCTGCCTGGCATTATGATCTCATATTAATCCCTAAATCTATTTTCTCCCCTTTAACAAAGACTGTGCGTTTATTTTCCAGCAGATTCATGACATGATACCTGTCGCTGCATAAGTTGTGTTAGTGAAGGCATTCATTAGAAGCTGACGTCATCCACCATAAAGCTCCAAACCATGAGAACGTTGACTTGTAATGACCTGTCTGTCCCTCTGAGTTAAGGTGCACTACCCTTTGGAAACATTTCAAGCAGGTGTTCCAACCTCACCATATAGGCTGGGCTAATCATTCAATAGTCATGCTCCGGGCTAGAACTTATAAACATTGGTCGTTGTTTTTTTTCTCTCTTCCCCTTTAAAGATTTCAGATATTTCATGCTTAAAGGTTATTTCCAGTTATCTGGGTGGATAATTGGTCTTTTCGTCTGTACGTGTTGGCTGAGGTTCCCTAATGCATAAAGCTTCTGATAACCCATTAGCACATTTCTGGGAATGTATGAAATTACTTACTGATACACTTGTCAGTTGACTTCACGGGTCAGTGATGTAGCTATGTACCAATAGAGTTTATATCACGGTGTGTAGATGTCGGAATGTACAGCCTGTGCACATAGACAATCTTTGGGATGATGACGTTAAACCTGCCAGTTGGTGGGACCAGAAATTTACCAACATGTCTAATAGTGCGAGATCCCTGGCTGATGATCATATATTGAATAATTGGGCTGCAAAAAACCTTGCCCTTGTCTTATATACAGACTAGCAAACCCCTAACAGCCCTAGGTCAATATATAAGGTGGGAATCGGGTCTGATCTCGGCCTTGAAACGTCTGTAGTTTTGGGAATTCTGTAAAATCAAAGAGACTACTTTCGAAACGTTAACCAAATAACAAGGCTGGTTTCGGCAACCCTCCAAAGAATAGTTTGTTTCGGTGATTTATGGTGTTCCTGTGACTATTTTCTGTGTGCGTGAGCCATGTACTGTTAGTTACCATGCTTTATCTGCCTTTGATTACTCGGAACGTTCAGATTTAGTTTAAAGGTTCAGACACACGACGCGATCGCGGGAACTTTTTTAGGCTGTCTGTATTTCATTGGTTGCTGTGGTTTAGGGGATCAAGGTAACCTTGACAACTCTTTTTCAGTAGATAACTATAGAAATCACCGAACCCCTAGCAAAATTGTAATGAGGCCCCCTCCCTGGTTGGGGGCTGTATTTATGGTAGAATATTTCACCCACTGCATGGCAGTTAGACCTCTGTCACTTTCAGGATTTATGTTCCTCACTGATAGTTGAAAATCTCAAGTTGTCACTTGTGGAATGTGGTGGATTGAAGTCGTCTTGAAGAGGCGTGCTACATCTCGAGAGGCTTTCAATATTACCTCACATGAACTCGGTCGTTGGAAATGCACCTGTGCCAACATCCTTGAACCTTGCAAGTGTAGGGTCTTTAAAGATATGATGCCAGTCCAGAATCTGCAATGTCTTTAAAGAAATGACCGGGGAAGGATTTTTTGGATTGTGGGGGTGAAAACGTCAGTGTTTTTCAAACAAAACCCCCAAAGTACATGAACCAAGACAGTGAGTAATTAAGCTTCTCCCCAATGAGCATTGACTGACTCATCGGAAATGTTGGCACGAGTATTGATCTGAGACACCTGCTAAGGTTCGGGGAAGTCATGTTTGGTGTGGCAAAGGGAATAGAGGGGGGGTTGGGTAGAAATAAAATCTTTTAACAGCCTGAAATGGTATAATGGAATGTTCACCTGTTTTCTCACTCCCAGAATATGCACCGTAGGTAATATTGGGGTGGTTGTTTATGGCATTTACCGAGCAAGTTCCAACCTGGCGGATCTTAACAACATTGAGGCATGTGGGGTAGATGCACAATACTGGAAATTCTCTTCTCCAGGGGCAATATTAATGCTCTCTGAATAAGGTCTGTTCCTTATAGACAGGCAGCAAGCCAGTCGTGTGCTTAAAGCAATCTGTTGCAACCGTGTGGGAAGGCTTTGCCTCTAGGCTATATTGTTTTCACCTGCTTATTGAACATTGCTCTATTCCGCCTTCTAAAACCTTGCCCTTACCTGTCTATTTTGTTTGATTGCTTATTCTTATATTCCAGAACCATAAGGACATTGATAGTATCTTTCTGTGAGGGTGCCTCTTTGTTTAGAATGACTATGATTAACTAGGGTCTTTATAACGGATAAGGTGGGTATTTAACCCTTTCATTCATTCCTTTTAGCCCTTCTCTCACTTGATCAAGAGATAATTATCTCCCTCCACGAGGGGGCTGCAACTGCCAGCGGTATTCAGAAAGGGAATGTACGGTGGCTTATTGGTTGGGTCAGTACGGTGGCTTATGGTTGGGGAGAGAACGGTGGCTTTGGTGGGGCAGCACGGTGCTTAGTGGTTGGGGCAGCACGGTGGCTCATTTGGTTGGGGCAGTACGGTGGCTTAGTGGTTGGGGCAGCACGGTGGCTTAGGGGTTTGGGGCAGCATGGTGGCTTAGTGGTTGGGGCAGCACGGTGGCTCATGGTGGGGCAGTTGGTGGCTATTGGTTGGGGCAGCATGGTGGCTCATTGGTTGGGCAGCACGGTGGCTTAGTGGTTGGGGCAGACGGTGGTTTAGTGGTTAGCACTGATGACCTTTAGCACTGAGGTCCTGAGTTCTGATTCCACCTTGGACACATCTGCAAGGAGTTTGTATGTTCTCCCCATGTTTGCGTGAGTTTCCTCCGTACACTCTGTTTCCCCCACAATCATAAAGACTGATAGGCTGTATGGTCAAATAAATGTGCTTAGATTGTAAGCTCTTCAGGGCAGGGCCTGATGTGAATGTGTACATGTAATTGTTAAAGCGCTACGGAAGATGTTGGTGCTAATAAATCACAATATAATTATTATTAACTAGATTGTAAGCTCTTCGGGGCAGGGCCTGATGTGAATGTATACATGGAATTGTAAAGTGTACGGAAGAGTGTTGCGCATATAAATCCACAATAATAATAATTATTAACTAGATTGTAAGCTCTTCGGGGCAGGGCCTGATTTGAATGTATACATGTAATTGTAAAGGCTACGGAAAGATGTTTGCGCTATATAAATCCCCATAATAATTATTAACTAGATTGTAAGCCTTCGGGGCAGGGCCTGATGTGAATGTTACATGGAATTGTTAAGCGCTACGGAAGATGTTGGTGTATATAAATCCACAATAATAATAATATTTAACTAGAATGTAAGCTCTCGGGGCAGGGCCTGATGTGAATGTATACAGAATTGTAAAGGCTACGGAAGTGTTGGCGCTATATAATCCACAATAATAATAATTATTAACTAAGATTGTAAGTCTTCGGGGCAGGGCCTGATGTGAATGTATACATGTAATTGTAAAGCACTAGGAAGATGTTGGCGCTATATAAATCCACAAATAATTATTAACTAGATTGTGAGCTCTTCGGGCAGGGCCTGATGTGAATGTATACATGTAACGTAAAGTGCTACGGAAGATGTTTAGGCTATATAAATCCACAATAATAATAATAATAATACTGTAATGTATAGAAATGTATAACCAATGGAATGGGCCAATAAACCTTCCACTGACCAGAACCAATCTTTATTTAAAGATTGGTCTTTATTTAAACGTGAACTTATCTTTATTTGAAAAAGGATTGACATTTTATGTCGCCTTATAATCCAGGTATATAAGGTGCGGGCGATGTGGTTATAACTAATAATTGTGCCATGTCGTCTACGATCATCAAAGAATCTTGCGAGATCTGTTAATGATCCATATTGGAGTCTGCATCAGAATGAAAATGACCAGCTCCATACACCATCTTAGAACGATTCAATGTTACTGTTACGCATAAGTTATGGTTGGCGCCCGACAGTCATGGGTTTTTAATTGGCTGAAACCCCATCTGATCTTTTAGCCAATTAAAGACCCTAGACATTTATTTAGTTTGGTATTTCGTTTATACGATCGGTAGATCTGTCAGGCTGGAATATCTTGGGTTTACCATACTACCAGACTAGATCCACATTGCAATCACCCAGTGGCACGTTACACAGTAAGTGGGTCCTAATGTAGTGCAAGGCATATTTATTGCAGGATGACTCTGTGTTGTGTACATGTTGTGTACCACTGACACTGATGTTGTTTGGTTTGTAACCATTAGTATTTAAATGGGACATTCAGTGGTTCCTAGTGTAGTGTTGTGCAGGGTTAAACAGTGTGTACTGTGTCTGCTACTGTTTGTGGAGGTGTGCCGGAGTTTGTTCAGCTCTTTGCAGACTGGGTGGGTGAGTCTTAATCCAGAGGTAGCATGTACCACACCATGTCTGCTGTATTTACTCTCCCCCACCCTGGCAGAGGGTGGCAGTGTCTGGGGGGTCCGCAGGCTGCCAGGTTTGTATGGGCGGAAAAAATCTTGTGTGTTTCTGGCTAGAGGTTTTGGAAAAGTGATAATGCCACTGTCAGACCTAGAGAGAGAAAAGGCCACATCTACCACAGCCATCTCTATACACAGCATGTAGAAATACAGTGGGCAAAATCATCATACAGATCACTACAGTATGAGGCCCGAAAATATATTCTTATAAAACGTGCTTAGCCATGTATTCGTGTCACATACCATGCATATTATAAGAAATAACGTGCTATTCATTGTATATATATATATATGATATATATATCCTACTGTAAATTAAGGATATTAGAAATCACCAAGGAGTTTGTGACCTATGCGACCTTGTGCTTTCTAAAGGTCAGAGGAACTCTGATTAATGTACAGTAGGGGGTACATTATCAATTATAATCCACCGCCCTTATTCAGTTTCTGGATAGTGTGCATATTCACTAAAATAATGGCTCTTGATCTTGTGATATACAAGCTACACAATATTGGGGGGTGGCCCCTTGGTAACTGATTGGGGATGTATAAAGGAAACTGCCCAATTGGATGTGTGACTATCTAGCCAACACCTGCTCATAGAATGGATGACATCATCAGAATAAAAACCTCATGTTCAATAAATGGGTAGGCCCTTAAAGCTAGTCTACTGAGGTCGGGTTCAATCTTTCTTAAAGAAGTCTACAATGAAACCAAGTCTTACCCACATTTTGTATTATTATTATTATTATTGATTAAAGTCTTTGTCATTCAAACAGACGGCTTTTTCACTAACATTACTTATGAATCCAATCACGAGCGTTATCGCCGATTCTGTGCGTTGTCCCTCGTTGCGCTGTGTTTTGTAATTAATATATAAAACGCATGCCTACGCGTAAAAAATGGTGACGCAAAACGCAAATGTGTGAGCATTGGAAATCCACGGGAAATGTTTGCGTTCCCGCGATTTCCATTTTAACCAAAATTGCATGGGCAAACGCGTTTTAAATGCATGTTAAAATGCGTAGTGTGGCCGTCTAACGGAATCGCCTTGATTTTCCCTAAAAATACTTGAAAAAACAAAAGTCGGTTATAAATAAACAACAGACTGGGACCCAGATTGTGTTTTTTTTCTTTCTCTCTGTATCTCTGAGTAATGAGACATTCTTCAAATACCAAACGCAGTTTTAACCTGCTAATCAATTGGAAATGAATGGGGAGGCTCGAGTTACAAAGTACTTTCCGAATTGAGTTTTCATCAAACTGATAAATTTCAGGAGCCAAAATAATCCTCGATAATCCAAAACAAGATCCGCGGGCTCATTTTAATCACAGTTTTCTTTCGAATGGCTCATTTGGTGAAAAACCTGACACACCAACCTTGTGGGACAAAAGTCTTAACGGAATTGCTATGCTACGAAATGGTGCCATATATATTAATAGGCTGTTTGTTCATCTGTCTTTCGTTATCCCCTCACCCAGAATGCACTGAGACAGTGGGTGGTTGTTCTGACAGATTACCACTGTTCACCTGCAGTTACCTAACCATGTAAAGGACTTTCTTCTTGTTGTTATTGTCCACTGTCACAACACAGGCAGTGTGTATCCTTGTGCCTCGCTATGTACTGAATGTCACATTTAAAGGGGAAGTTCAGTGCAAATACAAATACTTTTAAGAAAAAAGAGCAGTATTTTTCTATCACTATGACCTAACCTGCCCATTTAGCATTGTGTCTGTGTATAAATAAATACAACCACGAAATACTGACTTCCTGTTTGCAGGACCTCTAATAGAGACTGTTATGGTCTTGTCCTGATCAGCGCTGGGTTGATTCAGTTGCTCAGTAGAGATCTGAGTGTGACCCATCCAACAGCCAATCAGTAGAAATTACTGTTAGGAGCATTCCAAGGTAGTGGTGCATTCTGGTATAAGGACCGTTACAGAATCTGAATTCAGCTCTAATGTCAACAGCAGGAAATGCAAGGGGTATAAATTCAACTGATTCTTTTAAAGGAAGAGAATATGTAGAATAACTAGGATGTGTAATATAACTAGGAATTTTAAAAATAAATAATTTTCCTTTTAATAGGCGACCAATTACTCCATTGTTGGTGGTAAGATATGGGTAAGGAGCCAATGAAGAGTGTTGTGTACGGAGCCAAAGAGAGTGTTGTGCATGGGGCCAAAGAGGAGTGTTGGGTATGGCGCCAAGTAGAGTGTTGTGTATGGAACCAATGAAGAGTGTTGTGTACGGCGCCAATTTAGAGTGTTGTGTACGCCGCCAATGTAGAGTGTTGTGTATGGAGCCCAATGTAGAGTGTTGTGTACGGAGCCAATGTAAAGGTGTGTGTATGGTGCCAACATAGAGTGTTGTGTATGGAGCCAATGAAGAGTGTTGTGTACGGCGTCAATTTAGAGTGTTGTGTACGGCACCAATTTAGAGTGTTGTGTATGGAGCCAATGTAGAGTGTTGAGTACGAGAATGTAGAGGTTGCAATGTAGAGGGTTGGTTAGGAGCCAATGTAGAGTGTTGTGTACGGAGCCAATGTAGAGTGTTGTGTACGGAGCCAATGTAGAGTGTTGTGTACGGAGCCAATGTAGAGTGTTGTGTACGGAGCCAATGTAGAGTGTTGTGTACGGAGCCATGTAGAGTTTGTGTAGGAGCCAATGTAGAGTGTTGTGTACGGAGCCAATGTAGATGTTTGAACTGTATTTACAGTTAGTTCTCCATTAGATAAAGTTTTCCTGTTGTTATTTATTATTGGTCCTTAGAAATTAAAGAATGTTTTGACTGCCCAACACATTGTGGACATTTTCTAATCCCCAGACTTATTACATCACAATTCGCCTACTAACCGCACAATCCTGATAGACGTTGACACTCCCTTTTAATACGGTTGGAGAGATCCCATTATATTGTTTATAATATTAGATAATATTGCATCTTGGATTGGGTATCGGTAACCGTTAATTTTTAAAGAAAGACAAATGAATTAGTTACACCAAGTGGCAGTTTAAAATGTAGCATAACTTTATAACGAACCTCCCTCACCAAGAACGAGCCGCTCTTTTAGTGAGTTCCTTTAAGCAGGAAAAGGACTCTTATTTCTGACTCATTGACTCTCCTAGTAGACATGGCAGTGCGACTGGAAGCCACATTTTATCGCTGGAGGGTATTTCCTACAAGTCCCTGTTTCAGTCGTCTTTCCAATTAATCATTACACCTGATGTTACTGCATGTCAATGCCTTGCCCAGGTAATAACTACACTAAGGGGTGGGAACAAATCTGTGCAAATAAACCGGTCATTAGTTGTAATTTAAAGGAGAAAGGAGGCAGGGTTTGAATTTAATTAGCCAGAGTGGTTCTCAAGAGAAGAAAACATCTGAAATTAGATTTGTTTTTTAACAGGTCTCCCCCACCAGTATTTCTACACTGAACACGCGCGCTAACGGTATATGTGGACCTTAAGCTGGGTGCACAACCGTGTAATTTATTTGTTCTGACCGGCCATTCGCCACTAGCGAGCGATCAGCTGGAACAAAGCACTTGATTGCAGAAAAGGAGCCATGCCAACAGTCCCACGGACTAGCGTTGCAGTCTATAGAGAGCTGGAGGATCGCCCCTGGTTTTCCTGCGTCCACTCACCCATTTGTCCAGTTTGGACAGCGTTCGTGGCCGCCCGAAAAAACATCCAATTTCGGGCCAATCGACCACTACTAATTTTGGTTGGCTGATCAAACTCTTGGATAGTGTTTTCCCAGCACTTTAGATGTCTTGGTTAAAGGGTAACCAAGAAATCTGTAGAAAGGGCACTGTGGGTTTGGGTAATCACTAGAGAGGAAGTACTGGTTAGTAGAAATGAATGAACACCGATGACTTTAGTTCCAACTTTGGCTCTGCCGGAACCTATTGAACGTTCTATAAATACGTTCGAAACCAATGGAATTGGAATTTTTTAATTTTCAAACACTTTTTTTTTTTTAAATCTAATTTTTGACCTTCACGTTAAGGTTCTTGATCTAATTCTAATATTTCCGTGTTTCGGAAATTCCATCAGATCCGATTCAAAAACGGTACTTGTGTCTTCTGTTCAAGCCCCCAAAAAATGTTGCCAAAGAGTGAAATAAAAACTGGTGGATCTATTTTTGGGTTATGAATCAGAAATTCCAATCATGCGTCATGAAACTACTCAGGTGGACAATTTCTTAGACCAGGAAAAAACTTGCCAAGTCCTGCAGGGCCAACTAGTTTTTTTTTTAACAATTACAAGAAAACACGTCTTGCAGGCATAGGTTGTAGATACAAGGTGGGGCTGTGCCCGCCAAGGCTTTACTAACTCATTCACCTGTAAAGAAATCTCGGAAAGGGAAGCCATCTTCACATCCTCATCTCCTGAGGTCATATCAGCATTTTAGTTCTGTGTACATGAAGTCAACAATGAAAGAAAGAATTTGGAGATTAAAGTGATAAGACCAAGATGAACTAGGAGGTTTGCAGGAAGATTTCATCTCTAATGTTGCATCACGAGTCAGGAATGTTTTCTACTATCAAGGACGGATAATCTAAGGCTTTAGATTCCTCCTTCCTACAGTAGCAATCATTTCTCTAGATTCGGTGCGTAGAGTTGATTGACATGTTTTAAGAACAATGTAAGATTATTTGCCATATAGGTTAAATAATTTAACACATTTATAAAGTCTTGTTCCAAAAGAAAAAGTTCCTGTAGTGGATGCTGCCTTATCTGACTGGGTTCTTTAGCTGTGATATTAATGGAACGTCCGTAATCTTTATGATGTTTATTTGTTATAAAGTTGTGTTTTATACAACTAATATTTCATAGACCCATGGTGAATGCATTCACTCCATAGACGCCAACTCACACAATGGGATACTGGATACAGGTGTTTGATACACCTGTGTTTTGGTTCTATCCTTCCTATTGCATGGGAGGTAAAGACGAAGTGTTCAACAAGCACCTTCTAATTCGCTCTTTGTAATGCAAGGTAGGGCGCATCTCTTTAAAGCTTTTAACTGGCTGATAAAGTCCACCTTGCAGGCCACAATATAGAAATGCGCAAGGCCTGTGGCTAAAATACCTGCAAGTAGGGCCAGTCCCATGAAAGTGACGGGATTAATCTGTTGGTTCATGTTTACAGGAAAACAAGAAATCTTCATACAGGATGTGGTTACTTTGTACAATAACAAAAATCTGTTTATAGTTGCAAACGCCAAGTCAACAATTAGTCTGCCAGCCCCCGGACAATGGAGCAAAGAATCATAGCTTGACGTCTCCTCTTCATATCTATTATCTTTCAATAGCATTATGCCTATAATATTTCTATTTGGATATTTTAAGTTATTAATATTAATTATTTTTTTATTATTAAGTTATTATTTAATAGTTATTATTATTATATTATTTAAATAAATTATAATAAAAATTGCTCATCATTTTTCTTCCCAAGCTCCTTTGCTGCTGGTTAAAGCTGATCTTCCTTTCTCACCAGCCAACTACATGCAAATGGTAAGGAATTCAGCTGCAAAGGACTATGGGAAGCAAGTAAGAGGTAGCAACAATTATGCAATGGTTTAAGGGTTAGGATTACAAATATATTTGGCCTTTGATACCACCTACTAATTAGTTTAAGCGCCTATTTAGTATTTTTTAATGCGATAATAATAAATGTGAGCAGCCATATTGGATACTTGACTGAGTTTGTTTGGTTGGTCAAATGTTTTTACCACGAAATGTTCCTTTGGGCAACTGTTACAGGGTTCGTTGCTGTGCACAATACGGGTGAAGTTAATTGCTTGGCTCTGTTCAGCTTTGAGATTAATAGGATAAAGCTGCATTGACATGGATCGACCTCTTCATAAAACCAATAGGGACAAATTCTGGTTCCATTCATTCAAGGGAAATGGGTGATTACTCTGTCCAAGTCTATGTGCCAGAGCCGATATTGGCAAGGACGTCTATATTAGTCCTGCCACGGATTAATATTTAGATATCTTGCCAGCCAACAGTAAACCATGCAATGTAAGTCTTTACTTTCAGTAATTGGTGGCAGTCGCCAAGTTTTCCAACTTAGGTCACCTCCCCACCATATTATAGCTCAACCCCACCATGACTTTAGCATTGCAATGGAAACATCCAAATGAAGAACAGGTGCAGTAATTTGTGGAGACATTTGACTCCAGCCCTGAATATTGTAACACGGTCACATTTTCCAGTAACCGGTCTCAACCATCAGACATTTCTGACTGCAAGTGATGATTTCGATTGGCTGCTTTTCGATTGGCAGCAAGACAAATCACAAGCTTGCACTTTGCAGAACGTTTGTATATTTTCGTCTTTGTGTCGATCGGTTGCAGGGAAAAGGAAACGGCGGGAACCTTCTCTATTAAAAAAAAAAGGAAACTTCGGCTTGTATAGAGAACATCCCAGATGGTCCTATTCTATATCTCATAATATATCTGTTGGTATACCACATAATTAAAATAAGCACTGGCAAGTTCTGAACAATTCGTTTTCCACAGAGCTTTATTTATAGTAGAAAATAGCTAATCCATCCCAAAGGCTCCGCTCATTTCATTTATTTATTTGTAGGGACTGTTGGCATTGCGATCTTCCTTTCATAACGTCCAGAACACCCTATTTTCTTTCTTTCAGAGATTGTAACCGGCTGGAGTTCTTCCATTTCCAATCCAGAACAAAGTATCATTCTATTTCTTTTCCCCTGGTTACTTCATTAATGGCTGCTCTTTGCGGGGATCGGGAATGACTTTCTGCTGTAATGACTCATTGGTCTGTCTTCAATCTCCATTACGCAGAGCGCGTGATGATTTGCAAGTCTTCTGTAGTCATTTTGGATAGGAACCCAAATCTGTCAACACTGCCCCTATTACCAACCGTCAATTCTTCCAGTGGACCTTATAGAATAAGGGATTATATACATTCACCCTAATTGGTAGATATAAGACTGTCTTGGAGGGGAAATAAAATCTCCAGACAACATGTCCAATAGACAGGGAACACTCACAAAGACACACAAGCTGAGTCTCACCTTAGCTGTGGCTGAAGGGGGATTTATAAAATTAACCTGTGGGTATTAGGGGGGTCAGCTCCTATAATTCACACGTGCACTTGCTCTGTAGAGCTCAACAGACCAAAAAAAAAACTGCAGCCTTTCTTTCTAGAAGCTGACACCCAATCATATAACAGCATAAAGACCTGCCTCTATTAGGGACAGATCATGTTAAAGCAGATTCTGCATATCAGACACCAGTGTTGAAAGTAAATTGTGGGTTATTAACATGAGTATTCTCTGTTTCCCCACATTTCCTTGGCCTTTCATACTAAAAAAAAAAGTAAAATCTTTTCAAAATGAGTACTTTAGGCTGATAAGCCACCACAGCATATGCAAAGAATGTAGGTACATTTAGAAACTTATATTTTATTAGGAACAGCATAAAAAATAAGCTGAATATTTTGTACTGCTGAACGGTTGGAACGCTGGCAGCCTTGCATGACAACTGCAGGGTAACAAACAGCTTTTAAAGTCTTATCAGGGATTCCATATTGGTGTGTAGACATCTGTATAAAAAATATCTGTACATAGAGACAGTGAATACTGAGGTCAGTGGGTGTGGCCAATAGGTGCACATGCCCACAAGACTCTTTGAAGACTACATAAGGTGCAAGGTTGTACTGGCAACAAAATGGAAACCTTCTAGTTATAGAATCTATTTCTCACTGTACATATATACAACTTACTAGAGAAGAATCTTACAATGTCCCGGTGTTCTGGGGAGAAAAGCTTTCACATAGGATTTCTGAAAATAAGTTTAGTTCTCTTTTAAGGTTAAGGTCAAAAACACATTTACAAATTAAAGGTCAATAAAAGCATTGGGAAGAAAATGCAGCAATCTACCGTCCTTCGTAGCAGCCATATTTCTACTATCATAAAATCTGCAGCCCTCTGGATATTATTAAACTTCAGTTCTCTGCATCTCTGTCATCATGTATGACATGGCACATACAGACCTGGTCAACCGTTATGGGATTTTGATTGAATCGGCCTGAAATCATTTGTAAAGTTTTGTTATGTAAAATGGGTTCCCCTGGTAAAAACGACAAATACTACGTATGCTAATCAATCAGTATGTCTACTGGGGTCTGGGATCTAACGCGGAAAATCTACTAGCATTGAACCAGATTTACGGCATGATCACATGATCAACCGACACACCTGTCACGTGATATGATGAAAAGTTATGGAAACTTGTGTTACACAGTCCTAGGGTCCATTCACGTTTTGTGGCCCCCGTATAACCCATATTTCCAATTCTGTCGGCCAGCTTTGGTGACTGTTTCAGACACCTGACGTAAACCTAGTGCCATGTATACTTGATTTCGCGCTTCTTTTTTTTCTTCTTACCCTCATCTGGTTTCCATTAAAGAATAACGTGCCGGGAAATCCTTTCCTTACCCCAGGCGAACATGCAGAGATCTTATTAAGTCTTTCCTGGTTGCAAGGATTGTATATTCAGGTTTTCAATAAAACTTTATGGCTCATTTCATAACTAATCCTCTTAATAGTTAGCGT
Organism: Hymenochirus boettgeri; assembly: GCA_019447015.1. NCBI lineage: Eukaryota > Metazoa > Chordata > Amphibia > Anura > Pipidae > Hymenochirus > Hymenochirus boettgeri. The sequence continues at coordinate 91,489,339 of CM033476.1, forward strand.
ACATTGAACTTCTCACATGTCTCCAGGTATAGAGAAATGGCTGTATTTTACCAGGACTCCATATGTTTTATAGATAACCTACTTCTCTCATGTTATCTGCCCGTTCCCATGTATTTAGATCAGTGCAATACCTTAACCTTTATTATTATTATAAACCTATAAGTAGTCCCCACCTTAAGGATTGAACATTTCATTGGGTTATGGGGGCCCATACACAAACCAACTCCAATTTTATGATCAGTTGATCATACAATAAAAATGGTTCCTTTGACCAATAAAAAAAAAAAAATCATACGACAATCTTACGATCTGACAGACACAACACGACAATGGTACAATATCGGGACATCACAATGGCTGCATGAATGGGGACATTAATGTTATGATTATGGTTTTCCGCTGACTGCCGCAATCCACTATGCGCGTTGCATTCCTTTTGCGAATTGCAATGTAATTTAAATATAATGGAAATTGCGAGAATCGTTCCCACTGTATAATTTACATTCCGAATCTATGTGGTCCATTTTTTTTATCTGCATGTGTGCACGGTCGCGAATCGCACTTAAATAGTCTATGGGAGCGCAAAAAAAGTGGACACACGCAAACTTATTTTTTGCATTTTGGGGGGGGTGTTTCTCCTGTGTTTCCGTTGATTTTCCAAAAATGCACAGCACGTAAAAGAACTGGAAATGCGGACAAATGCGTAGAAAAATACATGTATGTTAACCTGCAACGACCAAACGCAGAAAATGCATTGTCCAAAATGCACTCAAAACGGACAGCGCAACCTTCCCCTAAGTTCTTTACTCCCCTAATTAGTAATGTACAGTTTGCAAACAGAATTTTCCCATTTACCAATACTGACAGCCAATTATATTGACAGATGTTCGCACTGACTCCTGTTCCTATAATAACATTCCATTTCTTTATTCCGAGTAGAGATGGGATCCGGGTTTGACGCAAACCCTGATCCGACACAGAACCACTTGGTTCCGAAATCCGAATATCTGTCCGAATCTGGACGGATTATCCGGATTTTGGGACGGAAGATATTTTCGATAATTTTCGAAAATAGCTTCTGACGGTTTGAAATTATCAAAAATCGACCGGAGACCATTTTCGAGTTTCCGATCGTAGTTTCGAAAATCGAATGTTTAAAGAATTTTCGAAAATTTCGAAAATAGCCTGGAACATTCGAAAATCTTCGAAAATACTATCGGAAACTCGAAAATGGTCTCGAACGTATTTTTGATATTTTCAAACGTTTGAGGCTATTTTCGAAAATTATCGAAAAAGTCCTGTACTTTCGAAAATGATCGAAAATTCGTTCCGGTTTCGGATTTCGGATCTTCGGGATTTTCCCGAGATCCGAAATCCAAAAATTGAATGAAACTAGGGAGTTTCACCATCTATAATTCCGAGTTCTGCTGCCTGGGATGGCGTTAAAGGCTAAATGTTAAGCATGATTTTTTTTTTAGCAATATTTTAATATCAAAAATTCAATGCCAAAAAAGTTGATCTGATGAAATGACCCCTTTATCGGTAAAGTGGTAACGTTTGCACCATGGAAATGATCGCTCCTGACACTGACAAATTTCATGTTGGAGTAGGAAAAATCGATAACTTCCAAAAATTCCCTCGTCTGTGGTCGGCCCCTGTATAGGAGGCACCAATGGTTGTAGGGAAGTGGCAGTCTCGAACGTTATACCAAAACTTTACTCCTGAGCTCAGACACATGGTCATTGCCTAATCTGGACTGTAACAGGATTGGTTAGAGGCAGTAGCTTCGGACTGGGCATGTGTGAAGACATAACAGTCAGTGACCAAATTGCAGGATACTACAATGCTGCTACATCCTGTTCAGTGTTCTGAGGCTTTAGTCCCTTTATATAGGGGTAAGTTGTTGTTTTAACTGCCTAACCTACCCGATCCTGCTGTCCATTGAAGATGTGGTTTACAGGCCAATCACAGGAAGACAGCCATTGACTATTGACCCTGTGCGTTGATACTTTGATCCTGTTCAATTGTATGTGGAATGTGAATGCTTTAGGCTTTATACGGTTTGTATCCAGTTGACAGGACATGATTATGTGTGTCCTTCATAATACTAAGGTAAAAAAAAAATCTCTCCGACCTCTGTTTTTCAAGTGACCGTGATAAGAATCTGCAGGTGGGCAGGTGTCAACTTGTACATGCAACTCAATAAACACAGGTTGTAAAATGACATAGAGTTAAAGGCAGTTGTTTTATTTCCAGAGAAACTCTGGACTCCACGCCAGAGGCACCTTCACAAAGTTTATTATATCGGTGCACCAAAACATGAAAAGGAAAGCAATCTAGATTTTAACAGGCGTTAATCTATTGTGTCCTCACCGAGCCCTTTTTTTATTATTACTCAATGCCTATATTTTCAGAAAACATAGAGATGGAATTAGGGTTATGTTGCACTGCTTACATTTCAGTTTGATTTTCGGATTTCGGACACTTAGGAATCTGCTACAACCGAGCAATTCTAATAGAATGTCGCGGGGCCGCTGTGCCCGCTGTGCGCATTGCATTGTGATTGTTCTTTCAAACGTAAGTGGAAAAAAATTTACACAAACAAAAATGTTTTTCTATGAAAGCTAAAAAAAAAAAAAAAAAAAAAAAGAACCTCATAGAAGCAAACGGAGATTCAATAAACATCTTTATCGTTTAAAATGGTGCTAATTTTGCCCCAACCAATCAGATCTTATTTAACATTTGAAAGCTAACATCTGATTGGTTGGGACAAAATTAGCACCATTTTAAACGATAAGAACTTTTATTGAATAACACTGAATTTTTCAAAATACTTACCGTGCACATTGCGCACTGTGCACATGGTAAGATTTTTCAGGGATATTTCGGTGTATTGATTTTTGGCCGGCCGTGACCAATATCAGTTACCCTTTAATCCGAATCGGATGTATGGAGAATCGGACATAGGACATGTCATTAAATGCCAATTTGCGGATCTTCCATGGGATTGGTTGCTGCAAAGCATCAGAAGCGACTACTTTTGCCACGACCAAGAGTGTTTTGTCCTGGCTGACCACTAAGTTAATGGTCACGAGTCGCGAGGAATATCTTACTGTGTGTACCCAGCTTATGTAGGAGACAGGGAATATTTGAATGATGTCTTTACTCTCTATACATCATAGCATTGATCGATGATATCATATTTAAGCACTGCCTGATATAATTAGTTCTGTACATCAATTGCATTCAGTTAAGTTTCCAATGTGCGGCTGAAGTTTGATGCAAGGGGAGATTAAGCGACATTTTTTAAGGCTCCAAAGATTTCATCGAGGAATTAGATCCAGACATTCTGGTCTAGGATCCAGTGAACTACACTGTGTCTCCCATATACATCAGGCCAGTGCTATTAGGATATAATCCACACTAATGGATCTAATTTATTATGCATGATGTTTATTAGATTGCTAGGGGATGCAGAAGATACAGTAGCCTAGGGCTTGAATGGAGCCACATTGTACACATGGGGATTGCTTGTTGCTAGCATGGCTTCAGGTATTCGTAGTAATAAGAAGGATCCATTTATTGTTTGTGGTGGCCTGACAGTGGCATAACTAGGAATCACTGGGCCCCCAGCAAAACTGTGATGGGGCCCCTATCCGGCTTCATCCACAGTATTTTTTTGGGAGGTTATATCTGACATAGGAAAAAATAGAAGATGGGGCCCCCTTGGCTCCAAGGCCCTCTGTTGATGCTCCCCTGGTGGTTACACCCCTGGGTGGCCAACAAGGAGCATGTTTTGGGGCATGGGGGAAGAATTACAGAGTAAGTATTAGCAGAACAATCTCACTAGGTGGATGATGACTTTATTTCACATCTATCCACCTCGATGCCCGTAGTAGGTCCGACAACTTCTGCATTACAAACCCTGCAGACAACCATGGTTGGCTGGGTTATTCAATAGCGATCCATCAATGAAAGACCCAGTATCTAATCTGATGGTATCATTGAGGTGTGGAGGCTGAAAACAGGCGACAAATATGCTGATGAACTATTGCAGTCTGCATTGTGATCGATTGTTTGGGATAGAACATTTCCATAAGCCCCAATCGGCTACTTTTACTTCATTAGAGGGAGCCATAATGATTGTAATGATCGTTCCTTGCGATTTAGATTCCAAGGAATCTTCCGTGATTTTGTGACCAAAGTCCATGTGTACTGTATGGGCGCTAGAGAGGTTCGAAACCATGAGTTTGGTTCCGTTTTTGGATATTTGGAATTCCGAAAAAATGTAAAAATCCGAAAATAACCTAAATAGGGGGAAAAAAAACTGAAAGAGTAAGGCTAGTAAAAGTATGGTAACTTACTGTCGATCGCTCAGGCACCTGGGAAATGGTCCAGGGAACATGTTGAAATCAGCAAAACTTAAATGAAAGCGAACATTCTACACGCAAGCTATTTTCAGCTTCGCTCCGTGATATTGAAGGCTACTTTCCGTATCCTTGAATATATGGTAACCCCTCGAAAGTGGCCTCATGTTTTCGGTAACCATCGAAAGTAGCTCCATATTTTCAAGGGTTATCAAAGTATGGAAAAGTATCCGGATCTTATTTTGTTTCCACGTTTTTATTGTATCTTTCCCAGGTTTTTATTTCTACTGCTATATTTGCCTGACGAAGATCTGAGAAAGTCAGGACCAAGTTTCCAGTGACTAGTCCATCTGGTCCATTCTCGAGTGGTGAGACCGTTGATTTGACATAGCGAGTTCAGAGAACAGTTCATTATTTCGATGTAATTGTCTTCATTTCCGTCCAGTGATTGTACGTTCCGATACACGTAGATTTATTATTATTCATAGATTCTCATCTCGACTCCTAATCAAGGCGAGTAAAATAAATAAATAACCAAACATATTTTCCGGCAATCCCAGATCTCTCCTGAGTCTGAAGTCTTCATTGAATTACACAAACAATTATTTATGTTACACATGATTGGGGGGGGGGGGGTTAGAATGTCCTGCAGCGTTTGAAAAAAAAACAGAAACATGGATATTTATTTGGGAACGTGTGGTTTGCGTGTAACATTGTTTTTTCAATCTGTCCTACGGATACGCTTGAGAGATTTTTCTTGGCCGTGCTACAGAATATCACGTCGCTCTCTCTTACAAAATATGAATTTCAACAACTGCGGCTAAACGCGTTAGCTTAAACACAGGAATTGGAGATGATAGAGCCCCTGGAGGCAGGTTGGGGCCCCAGCTCGATGGCTAGCCTTCTACTAATTATCCCTCTTTATTGAAAGAGAACATTTTAGTTAATTGTATCTATTAAGAGGTTCCAAGGGGTCCTGTGTATAATGAAACGGAAAGAAAAAAAAACATCTGTGTCCATTTTTTTTAAGAACACCTAATACCCGGTAATTGAAGGGTGTAGATTACTATTTAGCTATATAAGGTACAATCCCAGATTGGTGATCACTAAAGCAGTCACATGCCAGAGGCTACCTAGGTGGGAATGTAGATTGTTGGATATCATTCTCCCAACTACACTAACCCTCTCCACACCTTATTAGGTTTCCTATAGGGGGAAAGAACTAACCTTTCCATGGCATATGGACTAACAGATTGACCCATTCTCCTGGTGGAATGATTGTATCTACTCAGTTTCTATTCAGAAACTTGACAGCAAAAGAGAAAACAGATCGGGGAGGGAGATACCAACATGTTACAAGATCATTGAATGTCTGAGCAGAAGGTGGACATGTGAGCCCATCATATTTTCTTCCATTCAAAGTTGAGCTTTGCAGGGACTGAGAATAAAATAAAATATAGTGGTCCACCATTGTTTATATTCTCCACTAGGAGATAAAGGAACCAATCGTTTCAGCCAATGACAAAAAAAAAAGTCAGTTCTGGTTTAATATCGCTGATGGAATAATGGGAAAGCCAACTTCCTTCTAATATGGCGCACTTCGTGTTATTTCTTTAATATTTGATAATTGGTTCCATGAGAAATGATACATTGTGTAGAAGCTTGACCAATCGATGTATCACTCATATATAGGATAATATTATTGAAATACATATATTTTATAGACTCCATAGAGGATTTCTCCATCTGTGGGGACTATACTGAAAACATTAACGTTAAGGGTTACGGTACATGGCCATTTGTCATCTCCGCAAGGGAACCATCCTTGAGAATGGCTTTATTTTGTTATAATCTGTTAGGTGGGGGGCTGGGACAGTAAAGGTTGGGCCCAAGTGTTTTGGATTGCGTTTGCAAGAGGAAGAATAAGTGCATGTGTTGTGGTTATTTGCTGTCGCGTTTTTGTTTATGTCTAGTTAAGGATAAATGCGATTGGATAGCAAATTAGCGCATAAAGGTGTTTGCCAGTTAGCAGCTGTCAGTGGTGACATCATAGCCAATGATTGAATGCTATTCCACTAGCTATCTCCTCTGAGCATGTGCGAGCTTGTAAAAGAGCTTGGAGAGCAAATGTAAACCTTTGAGATACAGAAAGAAAGGGGAGAAGAAACGTTTGGTAAATAACAAGTTAGTCCTGTGTCTGCCAGATATACTATACTGATACCTATATTTTATATCTCACTATATTTACCTCTCCCGTTTTACACGGCCCTGTAAGAAGGGAGAAGGTAGCAGAGCAGCTGAGATTCATTCTTTATATGAGCAAGTAAAAAAGGTAAAGTGGTGTCAGCGGCTCCTCTCCTTACATGAAGGGTCAGTGTTTCATTCAAATGACCCAAGGCAGGAACTAGGTACATCTGTCACTCCAATTCCTAGCACCTGTTTCCTTACAGAGTCCCCACAATTCCACACGGCTACCGGGAGACTCTATAGGGACTGCAGGTTAATTCGATCAAACTTACCCTGAACTCCAATAAACTGGGAGGTTTTACTTAAAGGACATGTCCACCCTGAAATGTAACTTTTTATATAAGGTAGGTGGCAGCTGCCCACCCCAACAGCGATATATATTTTTAAAAATATGCCCAGATGTTTACTTACAGCCCTTCTCTCACGGGCCGTCTCCTATCCAGGTCCCTGCTTGTGGAAGTTTCAAGCAGGGGCTGGTCCGCCGCGTCTGTGATTGGCTAAGACGCGACCAATCACAGACGGGCTGACGTCATTGAAGACGCATGGGAGAGAAGGCTCTGTAAGTAACTAGGGCATTTTTAAAAAAAATATAATGGCTGTTAGGGTTGGGGAGCTGTTAATTACCTTACCTGAATCGGATTTCACGCTAGGTGCCACGGCCCTCTGAGGATGGATCCAGAGGTGGGAGGGGGGCTCCCCTGCCATGCCTCAGACCTTGATGAGGTTGAGGCAGAGACAGACCGGATTAGCTTCTACACTGCAGTTTCCTGGACTTCGGACAACCACAGGAGAACCATTTGGAGTAGTAGAATGTCGGTAAGGATTTTTTTAAACTACAGAGTGGGGCCAGTATGGGGTTAATTTCAGTTTTGGGGGTGGACATGCCCTTTAATCAATAAACATTGTTACCTTTACTTTGGGCATTTTAACACAAAGAAAATGAATAATAAAATGACATGAAATTTAGATCTTAATTTTATAAATGCAAATACATTTCCATTTAGGATGGAAAAGAGACAGACAGACGAAAAGAGGACGGACACCAAAGACACGAGAAGAAAACGAGCAGACAGACAGACAGACAGACAGACAGACAGACAGACAGATAGATAGATGATAGATAGATAGATGATAGATCGATCAAATCAGATAGAGATAGATAGAGATAGACAGACAGAATAATAGATACATAGATAGATGTAATAGATAGATAGATAGATAATAGATAGATAGATAGATGATAGATAGATAGATAATAGATAGAAGATAGATAATAGATAGATAGATAGATAGATAGATGATGATAGATAGAAGATAGATAGATAGATAGAGATGGATAGATAGATAGAAGATAGATAGATAGTAGATTAGATATGATAGATGATAGATAGATAGATACTGGATAGATAGATAGATAGATAGATAGATAGATAGATACTAGATAGATAGATAGATAGATAGATAGATGATAGATGGATAGATGGATAGTAGATAGAGATAGATAGATAGATAGATTATGTAGATAGATAGATAGTACTAGATAGATAGGATCTGGATAGATAGATACTGGATAGATAGATACTGAGAGAGATATAGATAGATAGTAAGATGGATAGATAGATAGATGGAGATAGTAGATAGATAGATAGATAGATAGATGATAGATAGATAGATAGATAGATAGATAGGATAGATAGATGATAGATAGATAGATATAGATGATAGATATGATAGATAGATAGATAGATAGATACTGGATAGCTAGATGATAATAGATAGATAGATAGATAGCTAGTAGATAGATACTGGATAGATAGAAGATAGATACATGGATAGATAGATAGATAGATAGTTACGGGATGATAGATGATAGATAGATACTGGATAGATAGATAGATAGATAGGATCGGGATCGATAGAGAGGATAGATAGCAAAGATAGATAGATAGATAGATAGATTAGATTATACTGATAGTAGATGATGGATAGATAGATAGTAGATAGGATAATTAGATACTGGATAGCTAGATAGATAGATAGATAGATGATAGATCGAAGATAGATAGATACTGGATGATTAGATAGATAGATATGCATAGATAGATAGATAGATAGATACTGGATAGGATAGATAGATAGATAGATATGGATATAGTTAATAGGATAGATAGATAGATAGATAGATAATAGACGAAATAGATAGATAGATAGATAATAGATAGATAGATAGATAATAGATAGATAGATACCGATAAATAGATAGATAGAAGATTACGATAGATGATGGATAGATAGAGAGATTAGATAGATAGATAGTATAGATGGATAGATAGATAGATAGTAGATACTGATAGATAGATATATACGAGATATAGATAGATAGATACTGGATAGATACGACAGTATAGATCGATAGATAATAGATGATAGCTGATGATGGATAGATAGATGATAGATAGATACTACAGGGATAGATAGATAGAATAGATGATAGATAGATAGACGATAGATAGATAGATACTGGATAGAAGATAGATAGATAGATGATACTGGATAAGATAGATAGAAATAGATAGATAGGATTACTGGATTAGATAGATAGATTACGATAGAAGATAAGATAATAGAGGATAGATAGAGATGATAGATAGATAGATAGATATATGATAGATAGATAGATAGATAGATAGATAGATAGATACTGGATCGTAAGATAGATAGATAGATACTGGATAGATAGATAGATAGATAATGGATATAGAAGATAGATAGATAGATAGATACTGGATAGATAGATAGATAGATAGACTAGATAATAATGATAGATACGATAGATAGATTGGATAGATAATGATAGACGATAGAATAGATAGATAGATAGATAGATAGTAGATACATGGATAGATAGATAGAACTGGCTAGATAGATAGATAGATAGATAGATAGATAATAGATATTAGCAGATAGATACGATAGATACGGATAGATGATAGATAGTAGATAGATAGATACTGGATAGATAGATAGATAGATAGATACTGATAGAAGATAGATTAGAACTGGATAGATAAGATAGATAGATAGATACTGGATAGATATGGCTGATAGATAGATTAGATAGATGATAGACAGATGGATATAATGGATGGATGGATGGATGGAGAGAGGGAAGGCCCATGATGATGGAGAGATGAGAGAGGAAGAAGAGAAAGAAGAAAGAAGAAAACCAGTACGATGGTAATACTGGTGAGCTGGATCTGATACTGTTACATCATTATACGGATATTCGATGTTACATATAAGAACTGTTACTGCTGTATCCCCCGCTGTATGTGTGAGTCTCATTGAATTACAGAGTGTCCCCTATGGAACAGCCAGGATGAGGCCTGCACCTGTCCTTCCAGACAGGTCAATTGCAAATTCACTATTTATTATCTTAGACCAACCCCAGACAGGTTAGCCATTAGACTGAAAATACATCATAAACCTGATGTTATATAGAATTATACCAATATAAACCTATATACATTATAAACCTTATAACAGTAATTACATATACCGTTTATAAATACCTTATACAGATATTACATTCATATACGTTATAAACATTATACAGTAATTACATTATCCGTTATAAACCTGTAACAGTATATACATTTATACGTTATAAAACCTTATCACAGTATATATCATTATACCGTTAAAACCTTATACAGATATTACATTATAATTATATAAACCCTTACACAGTATATACATTATACCGTTATAAACCTTATAACCATATATACATTATACCGTTATAAAACCCTTATACAGAGTAACATTAACGTTATAACCTTATACAGTATATACATATATACCGTTATAAACCTTATACAGTAGAGTACATTATACCGTTATAAACCTTAACAGTATATACAGTATACCTTTATAAACTTTACAGTAGTAAATGATATCGTTATAAACCATATACAGTCATATACATTGATACCGTTATAAACATTAACAGTATATACCATTATACCGTTATAAACCTTTACACAGTGTAAACATTATATCGTTTAAACCTTTACAGTATTATACATTATACCGTTATAAACCTTAGACAGTATATACATTATTACACCGTTATTCAACCTAACAGTATATACATTATATCGTTATAAACCTTATACAGTATATACATTATACGTTATAAACCTATACAGTATAACATTATACCGTATAAACCTACACAGATATACATTATATCGTTATAAACCTATACAGTATATAACATTATACCGTTATAAACTTACCAGTATTAATATACCTATAACCAGTACACCGTATATACATTATAACGTATAAACTTAAAGTATTACATTATACCGTTATAAACCCTTGACAGTATATACATTATACCGTTTAAAATATACAGTTATACATATACCGTTATAAACCTTTGTATCGTATTATACATTGTATACCGTTATAACCTTGTACAGTATATACATTATACCGTTATATAAACCTTGTACAGTAATACATTATATACCGTTATAAACCTTGTACAGTATTATACTTTATTTACAGTTATAAACATTGTTACAGTATATTACATCTATACCGTTCTAAACCTGTTATACAGTACATACCAGATACGTTATTAAACTGTACAGTATATACATTATACCGTTTATAAACCGTATACAGTATATAATATACCGTTATAACCTTATTACAGTATATACTTATACCGTTATAAACCTTATACAGTATAACATTTATATACCGTTTATAACACTTATACCAGTATATCATTGATAACCGTATGTATATACTGTACAAGGTTTATAACGGTATAATGTATATACTGTATAAGGTTTATAACGATATAATGTATATACTGTATAAGGTTTATAACGGTATAATGTATATACTGTATAAGGTTTATAACGATATAATGTATATACGGTGTAAGGTTTATAACGGTATAATGTATATACTGTGTAAGGTTTATAACGGTATAATGTATATACTGTATAAGGTTTATAACGATATAATGTATATACACTGTAATCAGTGTTTATAACGGTATAATGTAATACTGTACAAGTTTATATAACGATATAATGTATATACACTGTATAAGGTGTTATAACGTATAAGTATATACTGTACAACGTTTTATAACGGTAATAATGTATATACTGTACAGGTTTATAACGATTAATGTATATACTGTATAAGGTTTATAACGTATTGTATATCCTGTGTACAGGTTTTAATACGGTATAATGATATCACTGTACAAGGTTTATAACGATATAATGTTACTGTCAATGTTTATAACGATATAATGTATATACACTGTATAAGGTTTATAACGGTATAATGTATATACTGTCAAGGTTTATAACGATATATGTATATACACTGTATAAGGTTTATAACGGTATATTATATACTGTATAAGGTTTATAACGGTATAATGTACTATATGTATAAGGTTTAATAACGTATAAGGTATATACTGTACAAGATTTATAACGGTATAATGTATATCTGTACAGGGTTTATAACGTATAATGTATATACTGTACAAGGTTTATAACGATATAATGTATATACTGTACAAGGTTTTAACGATATAATTATATACCTGTATAGGTTTTAACGTATATGTATAACTGTTCAAGTTTTATAACGATATATGTATATACACTGTATAAGGTTTAAACGGTAATATGTATATACTGTATAAGGTTTATAACGGTATATATGTATAATACTGTATAAGGTTTATAACGGTATAATGTATATACTGTATAAGGTTTATAAACGGTATATGTATATCCTGTAGAGGTATATAACGTTAATGTATAACTGTAAGTTTATAACGTTATAATGTATATACTGTAAAGGTTTATAACGGTATAATGTGTAAACTGTAAAGGTTTATAACGGTATAATGTATACTGTGTAGGTTTAAACGGTATAATGTATACCTGTATAAAGTTTATAACGGTAATAATGTATATACTGTATAGGTTTATAACGGTATAATGTATATACTGTATAAGGTTTATAACGTATAATGTATATACTGTGTAAAGTTTATACACGATAATGTATAATACTGTATAAGGTTTATAACGGTATAATGCATACACTGTATAAAGGTTTATAACGGGTAATGTATACACTGTATAAGGTTATAACGGTATACATGTGTAAAACTGTATAAGGTTTATAACGGTATAAATGTATATACTGTGTAAGGTTTATAACGGTAAATGATATCTGATAAGTTTAAACGGTATAATGTATATACTGTTAAGGTTTTATAACGGATAATGTATATATGTATAAGGTTTATAACGTATAATGTAATACGATGTATAAGGTTATAACGGTATATGTATATACTTGTATAGGTTTATAACGGTATAATGTAATACTGTATAAGGTTTATAACGGTATAATGTATATACGTATAAGGTTTATACGGTATAATGTATTAATTGTATAAGGTTTATAACGGTATAATTATATACTGTATAAGGTTTATAACGGTATAATGTATATACTGTGTAAGGTTTATAACGGTTAATGTTATACTGTATAAGGTTTTATAACGGTATAATGTATATACTGTATAAGTAAAGGTTATGTATAACGGTATAATGTATATACTGTGTAAGGGTTTATAACGGTATAATGTATATACTGTATAAGGTTTTAACGGTTAATGTATATACTGTATAAGGTTATAACGTATAATGTATATCTGTAAGGTTTTAAACGGTATAATTGTTATACTGTACAAGGTTTATAACGTATAATGTATATACACTGATAAGGTTTATAACGAGTATAAATGTATATACTGTATAAGGTTTATAACGGTATAATGTATATACTGTATAAGGTTTATACCGGTATAATGTATATATGTATAAGTTTATAACACGGTATAATGTATATACTGTATAAGGTTTAAACGGTATAATGTATATACTGTACAAGGTTTATACGTATAATATATACACTGTTAAGGTTATAACGGTATAATGTATACACTGTATAAGTTTTATACGGTATAATGTATATACTGTACAAGGTTATAACGGTTAATGTATATACACTGTATAATGTTTACGTAGGATAATGTATATACTGTTAAGGTTTAAAACGGTATAATGTATATACTGTAACAGGTTTAACGGTATAATGTATATACTGTACAAGGTTTATACGGTATAATGTATATACTGTACAAGGTTTATACCGATATAATGTATATACACTGTATAAGGTGTTTATAACGTTATAATGTATATACTGTACAGGTTTATAACGGTATAATGTATATACTGTACAAGGTTTTATAACGATTAATGTAATCTGTATAAGGTTTATAACGTATATTGTTATCTGTACAAGGTTAACGGTATAATGTACTATCGTACAAGGTTTATAACGATATAATGTATATACTGTACAAGGTTTATAACGATATAATGTATATATACACTGTATAAGGTTTATAACGGTATAATGTATATACTGTTCAAGGTTTATAACGATATAATGTATATACACTGTATAAGGTTTATAACGGTATAATGTATATACTGTATAAGGTTTATAACGGTATAATGTATATAATGTATAAGGTTTATAACGGTATAATGTATATACTGACAGATTTATAACGGTATAATGGTATTACTGTACAAGGTTTATAACGGTATAATGTTATACTGTACAGTTAAACGATTAATGTATTATTACAGGTTTATAACGATATAATGTATATCTACACTGTATAAAGGTTTTAACGGTATAATAGTATATACTGTTCAAGGTTTTATAACGATATAATGTATTATCACTGTATAAGGTTTAATCACGGTATAAAAATCGTACTATTTTACGGTTAATTAATGTATATATTTATTAATTTTGCTTATATATGGTTGTTTGTGTGGTTTGTATTCTGTTGTTTATCTTTGTATTACTATGTTTATCGGTTATTATCGTATATATCGTTATATTCTGTTTCTCGGATCGTTTTCGTATAATGTATATCTTATAAGGTTTTAACGGTATAATGTATATACTTTATAAGGTTATAACGGTATAATGTATATCTGTATAAGGTTTATACGCGTTATAATGTATATACTGTATAAGGTTTATAACGGTATAATGTATATACTGTATAGGTTTATAACGGTATAATGTTATACTGTATAGGTTTATAACGGTATAATGTATATACTGTTAAGGTTTATAACGGTAATAATGGATATATGTATAAGAGTTTATAACGTGTATAATGTATTACTGTATAAGGTTTATAACGTGTATAATGTAAGATACTGTATAAGGTTTATAACGGTATAATGTATATACTGTATAAGTTTATAACGTTATAATGTATATACTGTATAAGGTTTATAACGGTATAATGATAACTGTATAAGGTTTATACGGTATAATGTATACTGGTATAAGGTTTATAACGGTATAATGTATAACTGTATAAGTTTATACGGTATAATGTATATACTGTGTGGTTTTAACGGTATAATGTATATACTGTATAAGGTTTATAACGGTATAATGTATATCTGTATAAGGTTTATAACGGTATAATGTATAACTGTATAAGGTTTATAACGGTATAATGTATAATGTTAAGGTTTATAACGGTTATGTATAATACTGTATAAGGTTTATAACGGTATAATAGTATATATGTATAAGGTTTATAACGGTATAATTAATATACTGTATAAGGTTATAACGGTATAATGTATATAACTGTATAAGGTTTATACGGTATAATGTATATATCTGTGTATAAGGTTTATAACGGTATAATGTATATACTGTGTAAGGTTTATAACGGTATAATGTATATACTGTTATAGGTTTATAACGGTATAATGTATATACTGTATAAGGTTATAAATAACGGTATAATGTATAAGACTGTGTATGGTTTATAACGGTATAATGTATACACTGTATAAGGTTATTATACGGTATATGTATATACTGTATAAGTTTATAACGGTATAATGTATATACTGTGTAAGGTTTATAACGGTATAATGTATATACTGTATAAGGTTTATAACGGTATAATGTATATACTGTATAAGGTTTATAACGGTATAATGTATATACTGTATAAGGTTTATAAACGGTAAATGTATATACTGTATAAGGTTATAACGGTATAATGTATATAATGATAAGGTTTATAACGGTATTAATGTATATACTGTATAAGGTTTATAAAACTGTGTATAATGTATATACTGTATAAGGTTTATAACGGTATAATGTATATACTTTATAAGGTTTATAACGGTATAGATGTTATAACTGTTAAGGTTTATAACGGTATAATGTATATACTGTAGTAAGGTTTATAACGGTATAGGATTATATACTGGTTAAGGTTTATAACGGTATAATGTATTACTGTATAAGGTTTATAACGGTATTAAACAATTTATACTGTATAAGGTTTTAAACGGTATAAATGTCTATACTGTAAACGGTTTTAATGAACGGTATATGTATATACTGTATAAGGTTTATAACGGTATAATGTATATACTGTATAAGGTTTATAACGGTATAATGTATATACTGTATAAGGTTTATAACGATATAATGTATATACTGTATAAGGTTTATAACGGTATAATGTATATACTGTATAAGGTTTATAATGTATAAGGTTTATATTGGTATTAATTCTATAAAATCAGGTTTATGATGGCTAAATGATTTCAGTCTATGGCAATAACCTGTCTGGGGTTGGTCTAAAGATAATAAATAGTGAAATGTGCAGATTGACCTGTCTGGAAGGGGACAGGTGCAGCCTCTACCTGTCTGTTCCACTAGGGGACACTCTGTAACATATCAATGAGGACTCAACATACAGCGGGGGAGACAGCAGGTAACAGTTCTTATATGTTATCATCTGAATAGTCCGTAGTAATATGTAACAATATCAGCCATTCAGCTCACAAGTATTACCATTGTACTGGTTTCTTCTTTCTCTCTCTCTCTCTCCATCTATCCATCCTTCCCTCTCTCCATCCATCCATCCATCCATTATATCCATCTGTCTATCTAGCTATCTATCTATCATCTATCATCAATATATCTACATCTATCTATCCAGTATCTATCTATCCAGTATTTATCTATCTATCTATCCAGTATCTATCTATCTATCCAGTATCTATCTATCTATCCAGTATCTATCTATCTATCTATCTATCTATCTAGTATCTATCCATCTATCTATCTATCCAGTATCTATCTATCTATCTATCTGTCTATCATCTTTCTATCTATCTATCTATCTATCTATCATCTATCTGTCTATCATCTTTCTATCTATCTATCTATCTATCTATCTATCTATCTATCATCTATCTGTCTATCATCTATCTGTCTATCATCTATCTGTCTATCATCTATCATCTATCTGTCTATCATCTTTCTATCTATCTATATATCATCTATCTATCTATGTATATATCTATCTATCATCTATCTATCATCTATCATCCATCTATCTATCGATCTATCTATCATCTATCTATCATCTATCTATCAATCTATCTATCAATCTATCTATCATCTATCTATCATCTATCTATCTATCTATCATCTATCTATCATCTATCTATCTATCTATCTATCTATCTATCTATCTATCTATCTATCTATCTATCTATCTATCATCTATCTATCTATCTCTATCTATCTATCTCTATCTATCTATCATCTATCTATCTATCATCTATCTATCTATCAATCTATCTATCTATCTATCTATCTATGTATCTATCTATCTGTCTGTCTGTCTATCTATCTATCTATCCATCCTAAATGGAAATGTATTTGCATTTATAAAATTAAAGATCTAAATTTACAATGTCATTTTATTATTCATTTTCTTTGTGTTAAAATGACCCAAAGTAAAGGTAACAATGTTTATTGATTAAAGGGCATGTCCACCCCCAAAACTGAAATTTAACCCCATACTGGCCCCACTCTGTAGTTTAAAAAAATCCTTACCAGACATTTCTACTCCAAATGGTTCTCCTGCTGTGGTTGTCCGAAGTCCAGGAAACTGCAGTGTAGAAGCTAATCCGGTCTGTCTCTGCCTCAACCTCATCAAGGTCTGAGGCATGTGCAGGGGAGCCCCCCCTCCCACCATCTGGATCCATCCTCAGAGGCCGTGGCACCTAGCGTGAAATCCGATTCAGGTAAGGTAATTAACAGCTCCCCAACCCTAACAGCCATTATATATATTTTTTAAAAATGCCCAATAGTTACTTACAGAGCCTTCTCTCCCACTGCGTCTTCAATGACGTCAGCCGCGTCTGTGATTGGTCGCGTCTTAGCCAATCACAGACGCGGCTGGCGGACCAGCCCCTGCTTGAAACTTCCACAAGCAGGGACCTGGATAGGAGACGGCCCGTGAGAGAAGGGGCTGTAAGTAAACAACTGGGCATATTTTTAAAAATATATTATCGCTGTTTGGGGTGGGCAGCTGCCACCTACCTTATATAAAAAGTTACATTTCAGGGTGGACATGTCCTTTAAGGTAAAACCTCCCAGTTTATTGGAGTTCAGGGTAAGTTTGATCGAATTAACCTGCAGTCCCTATAGAGTCTCCCGGTAGCCGTGTGGAATTGTGGGGACTCTGTAAGGAAACAGGTGCTAGGAATTGGAGTGACAGATGTACCTAGTTCCTGCCTTGGGTCATTTGAATGAAACACTGACCCTTCATGTAAGGAGAGGGAGCCGCTGACACCACTTTACCTTGTTTTACTTGCTCATATAAAGAATGAATCTCAGCTGCTCTGCTACCTTCTCCCTTCTTACAGGGCCGTGTAAAAACGGGAGAGGTAAATATAGTGAGATATAAAATATAGGTATCAGTATAGTATATCTGGCAGACACAGGACTAACTTGTTATTTACCAAACGTTTCTTCTCCCCTTTCTTTCTGTATCTCGAAAGGTTTACATTTGCTCTCCAAGCTCTTTTACAAGCTCGCACATGCTCAGAGGAGATAGCTAGTGGAATAGCATTCAATCATTGGCTATGATGTCACCACTGACAGCTGCTAACTGGCAAAACCTATGCGCTACATTTGCTATCCAATCGCATTTATCCTTAACTAGACATAAACAAAAACGGCGACAGCAAATAACCACAACACATGCACTTATTTCTTCCTCTTGCAAACCGCAATCCAAAACACTTGGGCCCAACCTTTACTGTCCCAGCCCCCCACCTAACAGATTATAACAAAATAAAGCCATTCTCAAGGATGGTTCCCTTGCGGAGATGACAAATGGCCATGTACCAGTAACCCTTAACGTTAATGTTTTCAGTATAGTCCCCAACAGATGGAGAAATCCTCTATGGAGTCTATAAAATATATGTATTTCAATAATATTATCCTATATATGGGATGGATACATCGATTGGTCAAGCTTCTACACAATGTATCATTTCTCATGGAACCAATTATCAAATATTAAAGAAATAACACGAAGTGCCGCCATATTAAGAAGGAAGTTGGCTTTCCCATTATTCCATCAGCGATATTAAACCAGAACTGACTTTTTTTTTTGTCATTGGCTGAAACGATTGGTTCCTTTATCTCCATAGTGGAGAATATAAACAATGGTGGACACTATATTTTATTTTATTCTCAGTCCCTGCAAAGCTCAACTTTGAATGGAAGAAAATATGATGGGCTCACATGTCCACCTTCTGCTCAGACATTCAATGATCTTGTAACATGTTGGTATCTCCCTCCCCGATCTGTTTTCTCTTTTGGCTGTCAAGTTTCTGAATAGAAACTGAGTAGATACAATCATTCCACCAGGAGAATGGGTCAATCTGTTAGTCCATATGCCATGGAAAGGTTAGTTCTTTCCCCCTATAGGATGAACCTAATAAGGTGTGGAGAGGGTTAGTGTAGTTGGGAGAATGATATCCAACAATCTGACATTCCCACCTAGGTAGCCTCTGGCATGTGACTGCTTTAAGTGATCACCAATCTGGGATTGTACCTTATATAGCTAAATAGTAATCTACACCCTTCAATTACCGGGTATTAGGTGTTCTTAAAAAAAATGGCAACAGATGTTTTTTTTTCTTTCCGTTTCATTATACACAGGACCCCTTGGAACCTCTTAATAGATACAATTAACTAAAATGTTCTCTTTCAATAAAGAGGGATAATTAGTAGAAGGCTAGCCATCGAGCTGGGGCCCCAACCTGCCTCCAGGGGCCCTATCATCTCCAATTCCTGGTTTTAAGCTAACGCATTTAGCCGCAGTTGTTGAAATTCATATTTTGTAAGAGAGAGCGACGTGATATTCTGTAGCACGGCCAAGAAAAATCTCTCAAGCGTATCCGTAGGACAGATTGAAAAAACAATGTTACACGCAAACCACACGTTCCCAAATAAATATCCATGTTTTCTGTTTTTTTTCAAACGCTGCAGGACATTCTAACCCCCCCCCAATCATGTGTAACATAAATAATTGTTTGTTGTAATTCAATGAAGACTTCAGACTCCAGGAGAGATCTGGGATTGCCAGGAAAATATGTTTGGTTATTTATTTATTTTACTCGCCTTGATTAGAGGAGTCGAGATGAGAATCTAATGAATAATAATAAATCTACGTGTATCGGAACGTACAATCACTGGACGGAAATGAAGACTAATTACATCGAAATAATGAACTGTTCTCTGAACTCGCTATGTCAAATCAACGGTCTCACCACTCGAGAATGGGACCAGATGGACTAGTCACTGGAAACTTGGTCCTGACTTTCTCAGATCTTCGTCAGGCAAATATAACAGTAGAAATAAAAACCTGGGGAAAGATACAATAAAAACGTGGAAACAAAATAAGATCCGGATACTTTTCCATACTTTTGATAACCCTTTGAAAATATGGAGCTACTTTCGATGGTTACCGAAAACATGAGGCCACTTTCGAGGGGTTACCATATATTCAAGGATACGGAAAGTAGCCTTCAATATACACGCGGAAGCTGAAAAATAGCTTGCGTGTAGAATGTTCGCTTTCATTTAAGTTTTGCTGATTTCAACATGTTCCCTGGACCATTTCCCAGGTGCCTGAGCGATCGACAGTAAGTTACCATACTTTTACTAGCCTTACATCTTTCAGTTTTTTTTCCCCCTATTTAGGTTTATTTTCGGATTTTTACATTTTTTCGGAATTCCAAATATCCAAAAACGGAACCAAACTCATTGGTTTCGAACCTCTCTAGCGCCCATACAGTACACATGCGACTTTGGTCACAAAATCACGGAAGATTCCATTGGAATCTAAATCGCAAGGAACGATCATTCAACAATCATTATGGCTCCCTCTAATGAAGTAAAAGTAGCCGATTGGGGCTTATGGAAATGTTCTATCCCAAACAATCGATCACAATGCAGACTGCAATAGTTCATCAGCATATTTGTCGCCTGTTTTCAGCCTCCACACCTCAATGATACCATCAGATTAGATACTGGGTCTTTCATTGATGGATCTGCTATTGAATAACCCAGCCAACCATTGGTTGTCTGCAGGGTTTGTAATGCAGAAGTTGTCGGACCTACTACGGGCATCGAGGTGATAGATGTGAAATAAAGTCATCATCCACCTAGTGAGATTGTTCTGCTAATACTTACTCTGTAATTCTTCCCCCATGCCCCAAAACATGCTCCTTGTTGGCCACCCAGGGGTGTAACCACCAGGGGAGCAACAACAGAGGGCCTTGGAGCCAAGGGGGCCCCATCTTCTATTTTTTCCTATGTCAGATATAACCTCCCAAAAAAATACTGTGGATGAAGCACGGATAGGGGCCCCATCACAGTTTTGTTGGGGGCCCAGTGATTCCTAGTTATGCCACTGTCAGGCCACCACAAACAATAAATGGATCCTCTTATTACTACGAATACCTGAAGCCATGCTAGCAACAAGCAATCCCCATGTGTACAATGTGGCTCCATTCAAGCCCTAGGCTACTGTATCTTCTGCATCCCCATAGCAATCTAATAAACATCATGCACATAATAAATTAGATCCATTAGTGTGGATTATATCCTAATAGCACTGGCCTGATGTAATATGGGAGACACAGTGTATTTCACTGGATCCTAGACCAGGAATGTCTGGATCTAATTCCTCGATGAAATCTTTGGAGCCTTAAAAAATGTCGCTTAATCTCCCCGTGCATCAAACTTCAGCCGCACATTGGAAACTTAACTGAATGGCAATTTGATGTACAGAACTAATTATATCAGGCAGTGCTTACTATGATATCATCGATCAATGCTATGATGTAATAGAGAGTAAAGACATCATTCAAAATATTCCTGTCTCCTACATAAGGCTGGGTACACACAGTAAGATATTCCTCGCGACTCGTGACCATTAACTTAGTGGTCAGCCAGGACAAAACACTCTTGGTCGTGGCAAAAGTAGTCGCTTCTGATGCTTTGCAGCAACCAATCCCATGGAAGATCGCACAATTGGCATTTAATGACATGTCCTATGTCCGATTCTCCATACATCCGATTCGGATTAAAGGGTAACTGATATTGGTCACGGCCGGCCAAAAATCAATACACCGAAATATCGCCTGAAAAATCTTACCATGTGCACAGTGCGCAATGTGCACGGTAAGTATTTTGAAAAATTTCAGTGTTATTCAATAAAAGTTCTTATCGTTTAAAATGGTGCTAATTTTGCCCCAACCAATCAGATGTTAGCTTTCAAATGTTAAATAAGATCTGATTGGTTGGGGCAAAATTAGCACCATTTTAAACGATAAGAATGTTTATTGAATCTCTGTTTGCTTCTATGAGGTTCTTTTTTTTTTTGATTTTTTTTTTTTAGCTTTCATAGAAAAACATTTTTTGTTTGTGTAAATTTTTTTCCACTTACGTTTGAAAGAACAATCACATTGCAATGCGCACAGCGGGGCACAGCGGCCCCGCGAATTCTATTAGAATTGCTCGGTTGTAGCAGATTCCTAAGTGTCCGAAATCCGAAAATCAAACTGAAATGTAAGCAGTGCAACATAACCCTAATTCCATCTCTATGTTTTCTGAAAATATAGGCATTGAGTAATAATAAAAAAAAGGGCTCGGTGAGGACACAATAGATTAACGCCTGTTAAAATCTAGATTGCTTTCTCTTTTCATGTTTTGGCACCGATATTAATAAACTTTGTGAAGGTGCCTCTGGCGTGGAGTCCAGAGTTTCTCTGGAAATAAACAACTGCCTTTAACTCTATGTCATTTTACAACCTGTGTTTATTGAGTTGCATGTACAAGTTGACACCTGCCCACCTGCAGATTCTTATCACGGTCACTTGAAAAACAGAGGTCGGAGAGATTTTTTTTTTACCTGTAGTAATTATGAAGGACACACATAATCATGTCCTGTCAACTGGATACAAACCGATAAAAGCCTAAAGCATTCACATTCCACATACAATTGAACAGGATACAAATGTATCAACGCACAGTGGTCAATAGTCAATGGCTGTCTTTCCTGTGATTGGCCTGTAAACCACATCTTCAATGGACAGCAGGATCGGGTAGGTTAGGCAGTTAAAACAACAACTTACCCCTATATAAAGGGCAACTAAAGCCTCAGAACACTGAACAGGATGTAGCAGCATTGTAGTATCCTGCAATTTGGTCACTGACTGTTATGTCTTCACACATGCCCAGTCCGAAGCTACTGCCTCTAACCAATCCTGTTACAGTCCAGATTAGGCAATGGACCATGTGTCTGAGCTCAGGAGTAAAGTTTTGGTATAACGTTCGAGACTGCCACATTCCCTACAACCATTGGTGCCTCCCTATACAGGGGCCAACCACAGACGAGGGAAATTTTTGGAAGGTATCGATTGTTTCCTACTCCAACAGTGAATATTTGTCAGTGTCAGGAACGATCATTTCCATGGTGCAAACGTTACCACTTTACCGATAAAGGGGTCATTTCATCAGATACAACTTTTATGGATTGAATTTTTGATTATTAAATATTGCTAAGAAAAAAAATCATGCTTAACATTTAGCCTTTAACGCCATCCCAGGCAGCAGAACTCGGAATTATAGATGGCTGAAACTCCCTAGTTTCATTCAATTTTTGGATTTCCGGATCTCGGGAAAATCCCGAAGATCCGAAAATCCGAAACCGGAACGAATTTTCGATCATTTTCGAAAGTACAGGACTATTTTCGATAATTTTCGAAAATAGCCTCAAACGTTTGAAAATTATCAAAAATACGTTCTGAGACCATTTTCGAGTTTCCGATAGTATTTTCGAAGATTTTCGAATGTTCCAGGCTATTTTCGAAAATTTTCGAAAATATCTTTAAACATTCGATTTTCGAAACTACGATCGGAAACTCGAAAATGGTCTCCGGTCGTATTTTTGATAATTTTCAAACGTCAGAAGCTATTTTCGAAAATTATCGAAAATATCTTCCGTCCCAAAATCCGGATAATCCGTCCAGATTCGGACAGATATTTCGGATTTCGGAACCAAGTGGTTCTGTGTCGGATCAGGGTTTGCGTCAAACCCGGATCCCATCTCTACTCGGAATAAAGAAATGGAATGTTATTATAGGAACAGGAGTCAGTGCGAACATCTGTCAATATAATTGGCTGTCAGTATTGGTAAATGGGAAAATTCTGTTTGCAAACTGTACATTACTAATTAGGGGAGTAAAGAACTTAGGGGAAGGTTGCGCTGTCCGTTTTGAGTGCATTTTGGACAATGCATTTTGTCTGCGTTCTGGTCCGTTTGCAGGTTAACATACATGTATTTTTCTACGCATTTGTCCGCATTTCCAGTTCTTTTACGTGCGTGTGCAGTTTTTGGAAAATCAACAGGAAACACAGGAGAAACACCCCCCCAAAAATGCAAAAAATAAGTTTGCGTGTGTCCACTTTTTTTGCGCTCCCATAGACTATTATTAAGTGCGATTCGCGACCGTGCACACATGCAAATAAAAAAAATGGACCACATAGATTCGGAATGTAAATTATACAGTGGGAACGGATTCTCGCAATTTCCATTATATTTTAAATTACATTGCAATTCGCAAAACGGAATGCAACGCGCATAGTGGGATTGCGGCAGTCAGCGGAAAACCATAATCATAACATTAATCGTCCCCATTCATGCAGCCATTGTGATGTCCCGATATTGTACCATTGTCTGTTTGTGTCTGTCAGATCGTAAGATTGTCGTATGATTTTTTTTTTTTTTTATCGGGTCAAAGGAACCATTTTTATTGTATGATCAACTGATCATAAAATTGGAGTTGGTTTGTGTATGGGCCCCCATAAGCCCAATGAAATGTTCAATCCTTAAGGTGGGACTATCTATAGGTTTATAATAATAATAAAGGTTAAGGTATTGCACATGATCTAAATACATGGGAACGGGCAGATAACATGAGAGAAGTAGGTTATCTATAAAACAATATGGAGTCCTGGTAAAATACAGCCATTTTCTCTATACCTGGAGACATGTGAGAAGTCAATGTACGCTAACTATTAAGAGGATTAGTTATGAAATGAGCCATAAAGTTTTATTGAAAACCTGAATATACAATCCTTGCAACCAGGAAAGACTTAATAAGATCTCTGCATGTTCGCCTGGGGTAAGGAAAGGATTTCCCAGGCACGTTATTCTTTAATGGAAACCAGATGAGGGTAAGAAAGAAAAAAAGAAGCGCGAAATCAAGATACATGGCACTAGGTTTACGTCAGGTGTCTGAGAACAGTCACCAAAAGCTGGCCGACAGAATTGGAACATATGGTTATACGGGGGCCACAAAACGTGAATGGACCCTAGGACTGTGTAACACAAGTTTCCATAACTTTTCATCATATCACGTGACAGGTGTGTCGGTTGATCATGTGATCATGCCGTAAATCTGGTTCAATGCTAGTAGATTTTCCGGTTAGATCCCAGACCCCAGATGACATACTGATTGATTAGCAATACGTAGTATTTGTTCGTTTTTACCAGGGGAACCCATTTTACATAACAAAACTTTACAAATGATTTCAGGCCGATTCAATCAAAAGATCCCATAACGGGTTGACCAGGTCTGTATGTGCCATGTCATACATGATGACAGAGATGCAGAGAACTGAAGTTTAATAATATCCAGAGGGCTGCAGATTTTATGATAGTAGAAATATGGCTGCTACGAAGGACGGTAGATTGCTGCATTTTCTTCCCAAATGCTTTTATTTGACCTTTAATTTGTAAATGTGTTTTTGACCTTTAACCTTAAAAGAGAACTAAACTTATTTTTCAGAAATCCTATGTGAAAGCTTTTCTCCCCAGAACACCGGGACATTGTAAGATTCTTCTCTAGTAAGTTGTATATATGTACATGTGAGAAATAGATTCTATAACTAGGAAGGTTTCCATTTTGTTGCCAGTACAACTTGCACCTTATGTAGTCTTCAAAGAGTCTTGTGGGCATGTGCACCTATTGGCCACACCCACTGACCTCAGTATTCACTGTCTCTATGTACAGAATATTTTTTATACAGATGTCTACACACCAATATGGAATCCCTGATAAGACTTTAAAAGCTGTTTGTTACCCTGCAGTTGTCATGCAAGGCTGCCAGCGTTCCAACCGTTCAGCAGTACAAAATATTCAGCTTATTTTTTATGCTGTTCCTAATAAAATATAAAGTTTCTAAATGTACCTACATTCTTTGCATATGCTGTGGTGGCTTATCAGCCTAAAGTACTCATTTTGAAAAAGATTTTACTTTTTTTTTTAGTATGAAAGGCCAAGGAAAGTGTGGGGAAACAGAGAATAACTCATGTTAAATCCCAACAATTTACTTTCAACACTGTGTCTGATATGCAGAATCTGCTTTAACATGATCTGTCCCTAATAGAGGCAGGTCTTTATGCTGTTATATGATTGGGTGTCAGCTTCTAGAAAGAAAGGCTGCAGTTTTTTTTTTGGTCTGTTGAGCTCTACAGAGCAAGTGCACCGTGTGAATTATAGGAGCTGACCCCCCTAATACCCACAGGTTAATTTTATAAATCCCCCTTCAGCCACAGCTAAGGTGAGACTCAGCTTGTGTGTCTTTGTGAGTGTTCCCTGTCTATTAGGACAATGTTGTCTGGAGATTTTATTTCCCCTCCAAGACAGTCTTATATCTACCAATTAGGGTGAATGTATATAATCCCTTATTCTATAGAGTCCACTGGAAGAATTGACGGTTGGTAATAGGGGCAGTGTTGGACAGATTTGGGTTCCTATCCAAAAATGACTACAGAAGACTTGCAAATCATCACGCGCTCTGCGTAATGGAGATTGAAGACAGACCAATGAGTCATTACAGCAGAAAGTCATTCCCGGATCCCCGCAAAGAGCAGCCATTAATGAAGTAACCAGGGGAAAAGAAATAGAATGATACTTTGTTCTGGATTGGAAATGGAAGGAACCTTCCAGCCGGTTACAATCTCTGAA
The DNA here is from genome assembly GCA_019447015.1 of Hymenochirus boettgeri. NCBI lineage: Eukaryota > Metazoa > Chordata > Amphibia > Anura > Pipidae > Hymenochirus > Hymenochirus boettgeri. The sequence goes on from CM033476.1 coordinate 91,516,559, forward strand.
AGAAAGAAAATAGGGTGTTCTGGACGTTATGAAAGGAAGATCGCAATGCCAACAGTCCCTACAAATAAAATAAATGAAATGAGCGGAGGCCTTTGGGATGGATTAGCTATTTTCTACTATAAATAAAGCTCTGTGGAAAACGAATTGTTCAGGAACTTGCCAGTGCTTATTTTAATTATGTGGTATACCAACAGATATATTATGAGATATAGAATGAGGACCATCTGGAATGTTCTCTATACAAGCCAAAGTTTTCCTTTTTTTTTTAATAGAGAAGGTTCCCGCCGTTTCCTTTTCCCTGCAACCGATCGACACAAAGACGAAAATATACAAACGTTCTGCAAAGTGCAGACTTGTGATTTGTCTTGCTGCAGCCAATCGAAAAGCAGCCAATCGAAAATCAGCATCTTGCAGTCAGAACATGTCTGATTGGTTGAGACCGGTTACTGGAAAATGTGACCGTGTTACAATATTCAGGGCTGGAAGTCAAATGTCTCCACAAATTACTGCACCTGTTCTTCATTTGGATGTTTCCATTGCAATGCTAAAGTCTATGGTGGGGTTGAGCTATAATATGGTGGGGAGGTGACCTAAGTTGGAAAACTTGGCGACTGCCACCAATTACTGAAAGTAAAGAGCTTACATTGGCATGGTTTACTGTTGGCTGGCACAGATATCTAAATATTAATCCGCTGGCAGGAACTAATATAGACGTCCTTGCCAATATCGGCTCTGGCACATAGACTTGGACAGAGTAATCACCCATTTCCCTTGAATGAATGGAACCAGAATTTGTCCCTATTGGTTTTATGAAAGAGTCGATCCATGTCAATGCAGCATTTATCCTATTAATCTCAAAGCTGAACAGAGCCAAGCAATTAACTTCACCCGTATTGTGCACAGCAACGAACCCTGTAACAGTTGCCCAAAGGAACATTTCGTGGTAAAAACATTTGACCAACCAAACAAACTCAGTCAAGTATCCAATATGGCTGCTCACATTTATTATTATCGCATTAAAAAATACTAAATAGGCGCTTAAACTAATTTAAGTAGGTGGTATCAAAGGCCAATATATATTGTAATCCTAACCCTTAAACCATTGCATAATTGTTGCTACCTCTTACTGCTTCCCATAGTCCTTTGCAGCTGAATTCCTTACCATTTGCATGTAGTGGCTGGTGAGAAAGGAAGATCTAGCTTTAACCAGCAGCAAAGGAGCTTGGGAAGAAAAATGATGAGCAATTTTATTATAATTTATTTAAATAATATTAATAATAATAACTATTAATAATAACTTAATAATAATAAAAAATAATAATTAATATTAATAACTTAAAATATCCAAATAGAATAATTTATAGGCAATATGCTATTGAAAGATAAATAGATAAATGAAGAGGAGACGTCAAGCTATGAGTCTTTGCTCCATTGTCCGGGGGGCTGGCAGACTAATTGTTGACTTGGCGTTTGCAACTATAAACAGATTTTTGTTATTGTACAAAGTAACCACATCCTGTATGAAGATTTCTTGTTTTCCTGTAAACATGAACCAACAGATTAGAATCCCGTCACTTTCATGGGACTGGCCCTACTTGCAGGTATTTTAGCCACAGGCCTTGCGCATTTCTATATTGTGGCCTGCAAGGTGGACTTTATCAGCCAGTTAAAAGCTTTAAAGAGATGCAGCCCTACCTTGCATTACAAAGAGCGAATTAGAAGGTGCTTGTTGAACACTTCGTCTTTACCTCCCATGCAATAGGAAGGATAGAACCAAAACACAGGTGTATCAAACACCTGTATCCAGTATCCCATTGTGTGATGTTGGCGTCTATGGAGTGAAATGCATTCACCATGGGTCTATGAAATATTAGTTGTATAAAACACAACTTTATAAACAAAATAAACATTCATAAAGTATTACGGGACGTTCCATTAATATCACAGCTAAAGAACCCAGTCAGATAAGGCAGCATCCACTACAGGAACTTTTTCTATTTGGAACAAGACTTTATAAATGTGTTAAATTAATTTAACCTATATGGCAAAATATCTTACATTGTTCTTAAAACATGTCAATCAACTCTACGCACCGAATCTAGAGAAATGATTGGCTACTGTAGGAAGGAGGAATCTAAAGCCTTAGATTATCCGTCCTTAGATAAGTAGAAACATTCCTGACTCGTGATGCAACATTAGAGATGAAATCTTCCTGCAAACCTCCTAGTTCATCTTGGTCTTATCACGTTAATCTCCAAATTCTTTCTTTCATTGTTTGACTTCATGTACACAGAACTAAAATGCTGATATGACCTCAGGAGATGAGGATGTGAAGATGGCTTCCCTTTCCGAGATTTCTTTACAGGTGAATGAGTTAGTAAAGCCTTGGGCGGGCACAGCCCCACCTTGTATCTACAACCTATGCCTGCAAGACGTGTTTTCTTGTAATTGTTAAAAACAAAAACTAGTTAGGCCCTGCAGGACTTGGCAAGTTTTTTCCTGGTCTAAGAAATTGTCCACCTGAGTAGTATTCATGACCATGATTGGAATTTCTGATTCATAAACCAAAAATAGATCCACCAGTTTTATTTCATCTTTTGGCAACATTTTTTGGGGGCTTGAACAGAAGACACAAGTCCCGGTTTTGAAATCGGATCTGATGGAATTTCCGAAACACGGAAATATTAGAATTAGATCAAGAACCTTAACGTTGAAGGTCAAAAATTAGATTTAAAAAAAAAAAAGTGTTTGAAAATTAAAAAAATTCCAATTCCATTGGTTTCGAAACGTATTTATAGAACGTCAATAGGTTCCGGCAGAGCCAAAGTTGGAACTAAAGTCATCGGTGTCATTCATTTCTACTAACCAGTACTTCCTTCTCTAGTGATTACCCAAACCCCACAGTGCCCTTTCTACAGATTTCTTTGGTTACCCTTTAACCAAGACCATCTTAAAGTGCTGGGAAAACACTATCCAAGAGTTTGATCAGCCAACCAAAATTAGTAGTGGTCGATTGGCCCGAAGTATTGGATGTTTTTTCGGGCGGCCACGAACGCTGTCCAAACTGGACAAATGGGTGAGTGGACGGGCAGGAAAACCACGGGCGATCCTCCAGCTCTCTATAGACTGCACGCTAGTCCGTGGGAACTGTTGGGCATGGCTCCTTTTGCTGCAATCAAGTGCTTTGTTCCAGCTGATCGCTCGCTAGTGGCGAATGGCCGGTCAGAACAAATAAATTACACGGTGTGCACCCAGCTTAAGGTTCCACATATACCGTTAGCGCCGTGTTCAGTGTAGAAATACTGGTGGGGGAGACGCTGTTAAAACAAATCTAATTTCAGATGTTTTCTTCTCTTGAGAACCACTCTGGGCTAATTAAATTACAAACCCTGCCTCCTTTCTCCTTTAATTACAACTAATGACCTGTTTATTTGCACAGATTTGTTCCCACCCCTTAGGTGTAGTTATTACCTGAGCAGAGGCATTGACATGCAGTACCATCAGGTGTAATGATTAATTGGAAAGACAGACTGAAACAGGGACTTGTAGGAAATAGAACCCTCCCAGCGATAAAATGTGGCTTCCAGTCGCACTGGCCATGTATCTACTAGGAGAGTCAATAGAGTCAGAAATAAAGGTCCTTTTCCTGCTTAAAGGAACTCACTAAAAGAGCGGCTCGTTCTTTGGGAGGGAGGTTCGTTATAAGTTATGCTACATTTTAAACTGCTCACTTGGTGTAACTAATTCATTTGTCTTTCTTTAAAAATTAACGGTTACCGATACCCAATCCCAAGATGCAATATTATCTAATATTTATAACAATATTATGGGATCTCTCCAACCGTATTTAAAGGGAGTGTCAACGTCTATCAGGATTGTGCGGTTAGTAGCGAATTGTGATGTAATAAGTCTGGGGATTAGAAAATGTGCCAGCAATGTGTTGGGCAGTCAAAACATTCTTTAATTTCTTAAGGACCAATAATAAATAACAACAGGAAAACTTTATCTAATGGAGAACTAAACTGTAAATACAGTTCAACACTCTACATTGGCTCCGTACACAACACTCTACATTGGCTCCGTACACAACACTCTACATTGGCTCCTTACACAACACTCTACATTGGCTCCTTACACAACCCTCTACATTGTCTCCGTACTCAACACTCTACATTGGCTCCATACACAACACTCTAAATTGGTGCCGTACACAACACTCTAAATTGACGCCGTACACAACACTCTTCATTGGCTCCATACACAACACTCTATGTTGGCACCATACACAACACTTTACATTGGCTCCGTACACAACACTCTACATTGGCTCCATACACAACACTCTACATTGGCGGCGTACACAACACTCTAAATTGGCGCCGTACACAACACTCTTCATTGGTTCCATACACAACACTCTACATTGGCGCCATACACAACACTCCTCTTTGGCCCCATGCACAACACTCCTCTTTGGCTCCGTACACAACACTCTTCATTGGCTCCTTACACCATATCTTACCACCACAATGGAGTAATTGGTCGCCTATTAAAAGGAAAATATTATTTTTAAAATTCCTAGTTTATATTACACATACCTAGTTATTCTACATATTCTCTTCCATTTTAAAGAATCAGTTGAATTTATACCCCTTGCTATTTCCTGCTGTTGACATTAGAGCTGATATTTCAGATTCTGTAACGGTCCTTATACCCAGAATGCACCACTACCTTGGAATGCTCCTAACAGTAATTTCTACTGATTGGCTGTTGGATGGGTCACACATGCTCAGATCTCTACTGAGCAACTGAATCAACCCAGGCGCTGGATCAAGGACAAGACCATAACAGTCTCTATTAGAGGTCCTGCAAACAGGAAGTCAGTATTTCGGTTGTATTTATTTATACACAGACACAATGCTAAATGGGCAGGTTAAGGTCAATAGGATAGAAAAATACTGCTCTTTTTTCTTAAAAGTATTTGTATTTGCACTGAACTTCCCCTTTAAATGTGACATTCAGTACATAGCGAGGCACAAGGATACACTGCCTGTGTTGTGACAGTGACAATAACCAACAAAGAAGAAAGTCCTTTACATGGTTAGGTAAACTGCAGGTGAACAGGTGGATCTGTCAGAACAACCACCCACTGTCTCAGTGCATTCTGGGTGAGGGGGGATAACGAAAGACAAGATGAACAAACAGCCTATTAATATATATGTGCACCATTTCGTAGCATAGCAATTCCGTTAATGACTTTTGTCCCACAAAATGGTTGTGTCAATGTTTTTCACCAAATGAGCCATTCGGAAAGAAAACTGTGATTAAAATGAGCCCCGCGGATCTTGTTTTGGATTATCGAGGATTATTTTAGGCTCCTGAAATTTATCAGTTTGATGAAAACTCAATTCGGAAAAGTACTTTGTAACTCGAGCCTCCCATTCATTTCCAATTGATTAGCAGGTTAGAACTGCGTTTGGTATTTGAAGAATGTCTCATTATCTCAGAGATACAGAGAGAAAGAAAAAACACAATCGTGGGTCCCAGTCTGTTTGTTTATTTAATAACCGACTTTTGTTTTTTCAAGTATTTTTAGGGAAAATCAAGGCGATTCCCGTTAGACGGCCACACTACGCATTTTAAGCATGCATTTAAACGCGTTTTGCCCATGCAATTTTGGTTAAAATGGAAATCGCGGGAACGCAAACATTTCCCGTGATTTCCAATGCTCACACATTTGCGTTTTGCGTGCACCATTTTTTACGCGTAGGCATGCGTTTTTATAATATTAAATTACAAAAACACAGCGCAACGAGGGACAACGCACAGAAATCGGGCGATAACGCTCGTGATTGGATTCATTAAGTAAAATGTTAGTGAAAAGCCGTCTGTTTGAATGACAAAGACTTTACTATACAATAATAATAATAATAATACAAAATGTGGGTAAGACTTTGTTTCATTGTAGACTTTCTTTAAGAAAGATTGAACCCGACCTCAGTAGACTAGTTAAGGGCCTACCCATTTATTGAACATGAGGTTTTTATTCTGATGATGTCATTCATTCTATGAGCAGGTGTTGGCTAGATAGGTCACACATCCAATTGGGGCAGTTTCCTTTATACATCCCCCAATCATGTTACCAAGGGGCACCCCCCAATATTGTGTAGCTTGTATATCACAAGATCAAGAGCCATTTATTTAGTGAATAATGCACAACTATCCAGAAACTGTAATAAGGGCGGTGGATTATAATTGATAATGTACCCCCTACTGTACATTAATCAGAGTTCTCTGACCTTTAGAAAAGCACAAGGTCGCATATGGTCACAAAACTCCTTGGTGATTTCTAATATCCTTAAAATTTACAGTAGGATATATATATATATATATATATATATACATGAATAGCACGTTATTTCTTATAATATGCATGGTATGTGACACGAATTACATGGCTAAGCACTGTTTATAAGAATATAATTTACGGGCCTCATACTGTAGTATCTGTATGATGATTTTGCCCACTGTATTTCTACATGCTGTGTATAGAGATGGCTGTGGTTAGATGTGGCCTTTTCTCTCTCTAGGTCTGACAGTGGCATTATCACTTTTCCAAACCTCTAGCCAGAAACACACAAGATTTTTTCCGCCCATACAAAACGCTGGCAGCCTGCGGACCCCCCAGACACTGCCACCCTCTGCCAGGGGGTGGGGGAGAGTAAATACAGCAGACATGGTGTGGTACATGCTCCTGCTGGATTTAAAGACTCACCCACCCAGTCTGCAAAGAGCTGAACAAACTCCGGCACACTCCACAAACAGTAGCAGACACAGTACACACTGTTAACCCTGCACAACACTACACTAGGAACCACTGAATAGTCTCCATTTAAATACTAATGGTTACAAACCAAACAACATCAGTGTCAGTGGTACAACAACATTGTACACAACACAGAGTCATCCTGCAAGTAAATATGCCTTGCACTACATTAGGGACCCACTTACTGTGTAACGTGCCCACTGGGTGATTGCAATGTGGATCTAGTCTGGTAAGGGATGGTAAACCCAAGATATTCCAGCCTGACAGATCTACCGATCGATATAACGAAATGACCAACTAAATATAATGTCATAGGGTCTTTAATTGGCTAAAAGATCAGATGGGGTTCAGCCAATTAAAAACTCCATGACTGTCTGGGCGGCCAACCATAACTTATGCGTAACAGTAACATTGAATCGTTCTAAGATGGTGTATGGAGCTGGTCATTTTCATTCTGATGTCAGACTCCAATATGGATCATTAACAGATCTCGCAAGATTCTTTGATGATCGTAGACGACATGGCACAATTATTAGTTATAACCAACATCGCCCGCACCTTATATACCTGGATTATAAGGCGACATAAAATGTCAATCCTTTTATCAAATAAAGATAAGTTCACGTTTAAATAAAGACCAATCTTTAAATAAAGATTGGTCTGGTCAGTGAAGGGTTATTGGCCCATTCATTGGTTATACATTCTATACATTACATTATTATTATTATTATTGTGGATTTATATAGCGCTAACATCTTCCGTAGCACTTTACAGTTACATGTATACATTCACATCAGGCCCTGCCCGAAGAGCTCACAATCTAGTTAATAATTATTATTATTGTGGATTTATATAGCGCCAACATCTTCCATAGCACTTTACAATTACATGTATACATTCGCATCAGGCCCTGCCCCGAAGAGCTTACATTCTAGTTAATAATTATTATTATTGTGGATTTATATAGCACCAACATCTTCCGTAGCGCTTTACAATTCCATGTATACATTCACATCAGGCCCTTGACCCGAGAGCTTACAATCTAGTTAATAATTATTATATTGTGGATTTATATAGCACCAACATCTTCCGTAGCGCTTTACAATTCCATGTATACATTCACATCAGGCCCTGCCCCGAAGAGCTTACAATCTAGTTAATAATTATTATTGTGGATTTATATAGCGCCAACATCTTCCGTAGCGCTTTACAATTACATGTATACATTCAAATCAGGCCCTGCCCCGAAGAGCTTACAATCTAGTTAATAATTATTATTATTGTGGATTTATATAGCGCCAACATCTTCCGTAGCACTTTACAATTCCATGTATACATTCACATCAGGCCCTGCCCCGAAGAGCTTACAATCTAGTTAATAATAATTATTATTGTGGATTTATATAGCACCAACATCTTCCGTAGCGCTTTACAATTACATGTACACATTCACATCAGGCCCTGCCCTGAAGAGCTTACAATCTAAGCACATTTATTTGACACATACAGCCTATCAGTCTTTATGATTGTGGGGGAAACCAGAGTGTACGGAGGAAACTCACGCAAACATGGGGAGAACATACAAACTCCTTGCAGATGTGTCCAAGGGTGGAATCGAACTCAGGACCTCAGTGCTAAAGGTCATCAGTGCTAACCACTAAACCACCGTGCTGCCCCAACCACTAAGCCACCGTGCTGGCCCAACCAATGAGCCACCATGCTGCCCCAACCAATAAGCCACCATACTGCCCCAACCAATGAGCCACCGTGCTGCCCCAACCACTAAGCCACCATGCTGCCCCAACCCCTAAGCCACCGTGCTGCCCCAACCACTAAGCCACCGTACTGCCCCAACCAATGAGCCACCGTGCTGCCCCAACCACTAAGCTACCGTGCTGCCCCAACCAATAAGCCACCGTACTGCCCCAACCAATAAGCCACCGTACTGACCCAACCAATAAGCCACCGTACATTCCCTTTCTGAATACCGCTGGCAGTTGCAGCCCCCTCGTGGAGGGAGATTAATTATCTCTTGATCAAGGTGAGAGAAGGGCTAAAAGGAATGAATGAAAGGGTTAAATACGCCACCTTATCCGTTATAAAGACCCTAGTTAATCATAGTCATTCTATAACAAAGAGGCACCTCACAGAAAGATACTTATCAATGTCCTTATTGTTCTGGGGAATAATGAAGAAATAAGCAATCAAAACAAAATAGACAGGTAAGGGCAAGGTTTTTAGAAGGCGGAATAGAGCAATGTTCAATAAGCAGGTGGAAAACAATATAGCCTAGAGGCAAAGCCTTCCCACACAGTTGCGACAGATTGCTTTAAGCACACGACTGGCTTGCTGCCTGTCTATAAGGAACAGAACCTTATTCAGAGAGCATTAATATTGCCCCTGGAGAAGAGAATTTCCAGTATTGTGCATCTACCCACATGCCTCAATGTTGTTAAGATCCGGCAGGTTGGAACTTGCTCGGTAAATGCCATAAACAACCACCCCAATATTAACTACGGTGCATATTTCTGGGAGTGAGAAACAGGTGAACATTCCATTACCATTTCAGGCTGTTAAAAGATTTTATTTCTACCCAACCCTCCCCTCTATTTCCCTTTGCCACACCAAACTATGTACTTCCCCGAACCTTAGCAGGTGTCTGCAGATCAATACTCGTTGCCAACATTTCCGATGAGTCAGTCAATGCTCATTGGGGAGAAGCTTTAATTACTCACTGTCTTGGTTCATGTACTTTGGGGGTTTTGTTTGAAAAACACTGACGTTTATCACCTCCACCAATCCAAAAAATCCTTCCCCGGTCAATTTCTTTAAAGACATTGCAGATTCTGGACTGGCATCATATCTTTAAAGACCCTACACTTTGCAAGGTTCAAGGATGTTGGCACAGGTGCATTTCCAACGACCGAGTTCATGTGAGGTAATATTGAAAGCCTCTTCAGAGATGTAGACAAGCCTCTTCATAGACGACTTCAATCCACCACATTCCACAAGTGACAACTTGAGATTTCAACTATCAGTGAGGAACATAAATCCTGAAAGTGACAGAGGTCTAACTGCCATGCAGTGGGGTTAAATATTCTACCATAAATACAGCCCCCAACCAGGGAGGGGGCCTCATTACAATTTTGCTAGGGGTTCGGTGATTTCTAGTTATGCTACTGAAAAGAGTTGTCAAGGTTACCTTGATCCCCTAAACCACAGCAACCAATGAAATACAGACAGCCTAAAAAAGTTCCCGCGATCGCTCGTGTGTCTGAACCTTTAAACTAAATCTGAACGTTCCGAGTAATCAAAGGGCAGATAAAGCATGGTAACTAACAGTACATGGCTCACGCACACAGAAAATAGTCACAGGAACACGCATAAATCACCGAAACAAACATATTCTTTGGAGGGTTGCCGAAACCAGCCTTGTGTATTTGGTAACGTTTCGAAAGTAGCTCTTTATTTTACAGAATTCCCAAAACTACAGACGTTTCAAGGCCGAGATCAGACCCGGATCCCACCTTATATATTGACCTAGGGCTGTTAGGGGTTTGCTAGTCTGTATATAAGACAAGGGAAGGTTTTTTTGCAGCCAATTATTCAATATATGATCAGATCAGCCAGGGATCTCGCACTATTAGACATGTTGGTAAATTTCTGGTCCCACCAACTGGCAGGTTTAACGTCATCATCCGCCAAAGATCTGTCTATGTGCAACAGGCTGTACATTCCGACATCTACACACCGTGATATAAAACTCTATTGGATACATAGCTACATCACTGACCCGTGACAAGGCAAAATGAACAAGGTGTATCAGTAAGTATATTTCATACATTCCAGAAATGTTGCTAATGGGTTATCAGAAGCTTTATGCATTAGGGAACCTCAAGCCAACACGTACAGACGAAAAGGACCAATTATCCACCCAGATAATCTGGAAATAACTCTTTGAAGCATTGAAATATCTGAAATCTTTAAAGGGGAAGAGAGAAAAAAAACAACGACCAATGTTTATAAGTTCTAGCCCGGAGCATGACTTAGTGAATGATTAGCCCAGCCTATAGGGTGAGGTTGGAACACCTGCTTGAAATGTTTCCAAAGGGTAGTGCACCTTAATCTAGAGGAGCAGACAGGTCATTACAAGTCAACGTTCTCAATGGTTTGGAGCTTTATGGTGGGTGACGTCAGCTTCTAATGAATGCCTTCACTAACACAAACTATGCAGCGACAGGTAGCATGTCAGAATCTGCTGGAAAATAAAGCAAGTCTTTGTTAAAGGGGAGAAAATAGATTTAGGGATTAATATGAGATCATAATTCCAGGCAGCAGACACCATAGGGTAATTCTTTTGTAAATGACACACTCAGAGTGGAAATACATTATACGTGACATGGAGAGATGCCACCTACTCTGGTGTGTGTGAGCGAACCAATGACTACACCCGATGCATGGTACCCAACATTATGTTACTCATACCCTGCGTTAAAGGAGCCAATAAGTAACCAGCTAAAGGCAGGTCCATGTTAATTCCTGGAACGACATCTTATATTAGATTGTCTCATTACTAGTCATCAGCCTTCAGCTAGTTCTTTAAAATAAGCCCACAATACTGGAGAAAGGTTGGTAAATTCAAGCAACAGTCTCCAGGCACAAGGACACATGTACAATCATTTTAAAGACTTAAAGGGGAAGCTCAGATGGAAACATCTTTTTCCTGGCTTGTAAATTTAAATGATGATATTCTAAGTAATTCCAAAGCAGAGGAGAGCGACAATGGCATTTGAATGTTCTTGCTGTGGGGAATGATATTACTAACAGCACACAGGTGCATCTCTGGATGGGAATTATTTAGAAAAGTGTTGTATCATTTTATTTATCAGTACAAGGCTGTTACCATTCGCTGCCTTCTCTGAGCACGTGCGAGCTTGTAAAAGGGCTTGAATAACTTGGTAAGAAGGTGGAAACCTTTTTAGAGGCAGAGGGAAGGGGGAGAATTTAAGTGTAACAAGTTAGACCTACGTCGGTCAGCCATCTAACTACCGTGGTTGTGGTTTGGGGTGAATAATTTGAGGTGTGAACGTTCCCTTTAATCTTGTTTCATACCTCTAAGAAAACCAGCACATTATTATTATACGAGTATTATATTGACATTCTAGTACTTTCTACCTTTCTCTTTATCTCTGTATATTAACTGCCCATCTAGATTTCAATCACTTTTACTATCTGTACACTTCTTTTTATATTTATTACTTGTGAATTTTAACACTATTGTCCCCATTGTAACATTGTACTGAGGTGCTGCATAAAGTTACACCCATACGTAGCAGGAGTGATGATATCGATTGAATAATAAGGAAGTATAAGGAAGCCATTTTGAACTATTTGCTCCTATATACATAAGATACAGTTGAGGTGTTAAAATTAATCACATGTTTTTGGCTGTGCAGTAAAATCTTTCTAACCACTCTCTGCTCTATGGGTTGTGTCTTTCTCCCCAGACATTAGCTCATATGGTTGGATTGTTACACATATCCGTGTCTTCCTACAGCTGAGGACTATACAAGTTGTTTAGAACGGAGACAACCTGACCATTGAAAAGAAACTTGTGCAGCCTTCTTTCTAAACTACAACTCCCAGCATTCTCTAGTAGACAGGAACAAAATATTAATCTTAACTCCAAGGTTCACTACAAAAGGCACAAAGTTAGGAAACAGACAAGAAATATCTTAAAGGAGGAAGGGACTGGATGCATCAGCCACAATACTGAGGTTGTAATACAGATAGAAGTGGTATGGTTTTGCAGAGATCTAAACTCCCCTCCTCTACTCAGACTGTGGTTACTGCCATGAGGTGGGACAGAGAGAAAGGTTCTAATTTTACACTGGAAAGGAGCAGAGACATAAAAAAAAAATATTTAAGAACCATAAATATTCTATAGATATTATAATCAGTGTTTAGCTATGTCATCAGTTATAATCAGTGTTTAGCTTTGTCATCAGTTATAATTGGTGTTTAGCTATGTCATCAGATATAATCAGTGTTCAGCCATGTCATCAGTTATAATCAGTGCTTATCTATGTCATCAGTTATACTCAGTACTTGTTATGTCATCAGTTATAATCAGTACTTAATTATTACATCAATTATAATCAGTGTTTAGTTATGTCATCAATTATAATCAGTACATTGTTTCTTAAGTCCTTTGTATTTGTAAAGAGGTTTAACTCTTATTTTCGCAGAACCCAATATCTATCTGTTCCATGTCATTAATGGAACTCATTCCTTGTTTATCCTTAATTCCATCTCATTGGCCAACTACATAATAGTTCATAGAGCTCTTCCATGTCTACTTTACTGCGGCCTATGCGTTTTGTTTTCCTGTATGTAGACTTTACTCTCGGCGTGATTACTCTCCAAGTGATTATATTTTATTTGGAACATGTCTGCCCCAAGACAATTCTATAATCCAATCCAATTCTAGAACTAACTCCCTTGTGGTTCATTAGACTGCTCTATTGTGAACAAGGCTATTAAATACATAAACTGAAACACTTTCTTAATCTATAATTAAGTACATGTAAGAAGCATTTACCTTCCCAACGCCCTCTTTATCAGACCAGACTATATTTGAAGTCAAGCATGCTCAGTAATCACTATAAAACAGAGGGAGAAGGAATTTCCCATCATGCAATTCACACATACCAGCTGTCATTTTTCTAGTTAAAACAAAACTGCACACAGCAGAAGAGTTTATGATAATAAAGCACTTGATTGACAGCTGAAATGTAAAATGATTCAGACTAGATATCTTCCTTCCAGAATTTTGTGTGCAGAGATATGTAGATATTTATGAGAGGCCATTATACTGAAATGTTGCAGGCACGTTAGCAGGTAAAACTGTGTACGCTCATACCTCCCTTACACTTATAGAATACAACTCTCCGGTCTTGCATTTTTCAATAAATGATATTATATTATACATTGATATACATTGATTCTACATATTGACTTCATTTCTTCAATTTATTTTATACCCTTTGCTGTGGTTGCCGTTTCAGATTCTTCTTCCCGGGATGCACTACCTTCTTGGAATCTTCCCAACAGTAATTTCTACTGGTGATGGGTCAAACATGCTCAGATCTCTACTGAGCCATTGGATCAACCCAGGAACCAAGAACAGCAACTATTAGGGGTCCTGTAAACATGAAGTCAGTACTTTGGAAACATTTATTTATATGCAGAGAGATCACTGGATGGGCAGATTATGGTTATTGCGATAAGAAAACACTTCTCAAAAGCATTTTAATCTGACCGATTGATACTTCAGAATATCTGCTAAAACTGGAGAAAGGGAGATTTTTCAATCCATGGAAATTATTTCCATTGATTTAGTTATTTTAAATAATAATGTTTTCCATGTTTTTGCAAAACTTCCATCAAAATTCTGGAAAAAAAGAGGCTTGTGGGGGTTGTAGTTTTAACCTTTAACATTTTCAACTCCTAAGTAGAGATGTTCGAAAATTCGAAAATCCGCGAGCGTACCCATTAAAATTAAAAAACTCGAAAATAGGAGAAATCCTCGTAATTTCGGGAATTTTCAAAAATACGGATTTCCGAAAATACGAGGAATCCTCGTAATTTCGAAAATTTTAGAAAATATATATTTCCGAAAATACCAGAAATCCTCGTTCGGAAGGCGAAAAAATCCGCCCTTCGCGAACGGGATAAGTCCGCGGCGAATCCAGGTTCGGATCCGCGAACCGGCCATCCCTACTCCTAAGATCTGTTGGTTGCTTGACTCTTGGCCAAAAACATAAGCTTACTCAAAGTAAAAAGTAGCAGTGTCCCTTTAAGATCTTAATCTGAATGGTTTGGCAGATCTCACTACGAACTGTACAATCCATTAGTGATCTCGTCCAACAAAATCCTGGTGAAACATTTTCATTTCAGCATCCCTCGTGTTTCATAAGGACTTTAAATAATAATCGTTACGTTGATGATCTCTGCAGACTGTACAAACGATATATGATTTAAGGAGAAGGCGTTGGGGTTTACGCTGACTTGCAGAAATCGCTTTGTAGGGGGAGAATTTTCAATTATTCCCTTCCCTTCCCCCTTTTATACTTTTTAATTTTTGTTTGGGGTTTTTTTCCCCCTTTATTTGTTGGCATTTAGCGAAGGAGTAAGATCTCTGCCAAGTATGATGCCTGAGCAGACACACTGTCTGTAGTGGGACTTCCTGCCCCAGATAGGACATAACCTCCCGAAATGAAAACAAAAAAAGAAGGTTCTTCACTGGCTGATACTCTCCGTTTATTAATAACAAACTGGGAATTTTGCTTTACAAAAAAGTAATTTATCCAGATACAATTGGGCACATTAAACCGATTTTACAAGAGTTTTTCACCTTACATTTGCCTGTTTCTCTAACTACATTGCCCTGCGCAGTAAGTCATTGTGTGCTGCAAGGTGCATGACATTGGCCACTGGTCCTACAAGAACCCATTACCTGTAAAATAGTAACATAGTGTTGGAGGTTGTATAAAGACATCCATCCATCTAGTCCAACCTTAATACCCTACCCATAATGTCTGTATAATAGTTACATAGTAACATAGTATTGGAGGTTGTATACAGACTATGTCCATCTAGTCCAACCTTTATACCCTACCCATAATGTCTGTAACAAGTTACATAGTAACATAGTATTGGAGGTTGTATAAAACATATGTCCATCAGTCCAACCTTTATACCCTACCCATAATGTCTGTATAACAGTTACATAGTAACATAGTTTGAGGTTGTATAAAGACATCCATCCATCTAGTCCAACCTTTATACCCTACCCATAATGTCTGTATAACAGTTACTATCATATAACATAGTATGGAGGTTGTATAAAGACATACATCCTCTAGTCCAACCTTTATACCCTACCCATAATGTCTGTTAAACGTTACATAGTAACATAGTATTGGAGGTTGTATAAAGACATACATCCATCTAGTCCAACCTTATACCCTACCCATAATGTCTGTATAAACCGTTACATAGTAACATAGTATTGGAGGTTATATAAAGCATACGTCCATCTAGTCCAACCTTTATACCTACCCATAATGTCTGTTAAATAGTTACATAGTAACATGTATTGGAGGTTGTATAAAGACATACATCTCGATCCAACCTTTATACCCTACCCATAATGTCTGTATAACCGTTACATAGTAACAGTATTGGAGGTTGTATAAAGACATACATCCATCTAGTCCAACCTTATACCCTACCCATAATGTCTGTATACAGTTACATAGTAACATAGTATTGAGGTTGTATAAAGACATACGTCCATCTAGTCCAACCTTATAACCCTACCCTAATGTCGTATAACGTTACATAGTAACATAGTATTGGAGGTTGTATAAGACATACGTCCATCTAGTCCACCTTTATACCCTACCCAATATGTCTGTATAACAGTTACATAGTACATAGTATTGGAGGTTGTATAAGACATACACCATCTAGTCCAACCTTTATACCCTACCCATAATGTCTGTTATAACGTTACATAGTAACATAGTACTGGAGGTTGTATAAAGACATACGTCCATCTAGTCCAACCTTTATACCTTACCCATAATGTCTGTATCACAGTTACATAGTACATAGTATGGAGGTGTTGTAAGACATACGTCCATCTAGTCCAACCTTTATACCCTACCCATAATGTCTGTATAACAGTTACATAGTAACATAGTATTGGAGGTTGTATAAGACATACGTCCATCTAGTCCAACTTTATACCCTACCTATAATGTCTGTATAACAGTTTACATAGTAACATAGTACTGGAGGTTGTATAAAGACATACATCATCTAGTCCAACCTTATACCCTACCCATAAGTCTGTATACCAGTTACATATTAACATAGTATGGAGGTTGTATAAAGACATACGTCCATCTAGTCCAACCTTTATACCTACCCATAATGTCTGTATAACAGTTACATACATAGTATTGGAGGTTGTATAAAGACATACGTCCATCTAGTCCAACCTTTATACCCTACCCATAATATCTGTATAACAGTTACATAGTAACATAGTTATTGAGGTTGAATAAAGACCTTGTCATCCTCCTTTTTAACCCTACTATAATGGTCCAGATCATTCTTTCGACAGACGTCAGTCCAGGCTTTAGAGAACCAATGGTAGAGAAACAAGCCATACGAATCGGTCAATGAGGCCCGACTGAACGTCCGTTTCTGCTGACAAAGCGCCCACACACAGCACGATTGTTGGCCATGTGCGCTTATACACATCATGTGTTGCAGGTTGTCCCCCACGATCGCGCGTATGTACTAAACTTAAGCAAATCATATATATCAGGGATGTCCAACCTGCGGCCCTCCAGATGTTTGAAAACTACAACTCCCAGCAATTCTCCATTGCAGAAGAAACCAAGGAATGCTGGGAGTTGTAGGTTTCAAACATCTGGAGGGCCGCAGGTTGGACATCCCTGATATACATAGGTTCCATCAAAAATGACTACAGGAAGGACTTGCAAATCATCACGCGCTCTGCGTAATGGAGATTGAAGACAGACCAATGAGTCATTACAGCAAGAAAGGCATTCCCGGATCCCCGCAAAGAGCAGCCATTAATGAAGTAACCAGGGGAAAAGAATTAGAATGATACTTTGTTCGATTGGAAAACTGGGGTAAGGAAACTTCAGCCGGTTACAATCTCTGAGAAGGAAATAGGTGTTCTGGACGTAGAAGGAAGATCGCAATGCCAAGCAGTCCCTACAAATAAAATAAATGAAACTGAGGGAGCTTTGGAGGATTTAGCTCTTTTTACTATAAATAAAGCTCTGTGGAAAACGAATTGTTCAGGAACTTGCAGTGCTTATTTAATTATGTGGTATACCAACCGATATATTATGAGATATAGAATGAGGACCATCTGGAATGTTCTCTATACAAGCCAAGTTTTCCTTTTTTTTTTTTAATAGAGAAGGTTCCCGCCGTTCCTTTCCTGCAACCGGATCGACACAAGACGAAAATATACAAACGTTCTGCAAAGTGCAGACTTGTGATTTGTCTTGCTGCAGCCAATGAGAAAGCAGCCAATCGAAAAATAGCATCTTGCAGTCGAAACATGTCTGATGGTTGAGACCGGTTACTGGAAAAATTGACCGTGTTAACAATATCAGGGCTGGAAGTCAAAGTCTCCACCAAAATTACTGCACCTGTTCTTATTGGGATGTTTCCATTGCCAATGCTAAAGTCTTGGTGGGTTGAGCTATAATATGGTGGGGAGGGGGACCTAGTTGGAAAACTTGGCGACTGCCACCAATTACTGAAAGTAAAGAGCTTACTTGGCATGGTTTTACTGTTGGCTGGCACAGATATCTAAATATTAATCCGCTGGCAGGAACTAATATAGACGTCCTGTCCAATATCGGCTCGGCACATAGACTTGGACAGAGTAATCACCATTTCCCTTGATGAATGGAACCAGAATGTTGCCCTATTGGTTTTATGAAAGAGTCGATCCATGTCAATGCAGCATTTATCCTATTAATCTCAAAGTGAACAGAGCCAGCAATTAACTTCACCCGTATTGTGCACAGCAACGAAAACCTGTAACAGTTGCCAAAAGGAACATTTCGTGGTAAAAAATTGACCCAACCAAACAAAACTCAGTTCAGTATCCAATAGGCTGCTCACATTTATTATATCGCATTAAAAAATACTAAATAGGCGCTTTCAACTATTATTTCAGTGGTGGTATCAAAGGGCAATATATATTGTAATCTAACCCTTAAACCATTGCATAATTGTTGCTACCTTTACTGCTTCCCATAGTCCTTTGACAGCTGAATTCCTTACCATTTGCATGTAGTGGCTGGTGAGAAAGGAAGATCTAGCTTACCAGCAGCAAAGGAGCTTGGGAAGAAAAATGATGAGCAATTTTATTATAATTATTTAATAATATTAATAATAATAACTATTAATAATAACTTAATAATAATAAAAAATAATAATTTAATAGCTTAATACTTAAAATATCCAAATAGATAATTATAGGCAATATGCATTGAAAGATAAATAGATAAATGAAGAGGAGACGTCAAGCTATGAGTCTTTGCTCATGTCCGGGGGGCTGGCAGACTAATGGTTGACTTGGCGTTTGCACTATAAACAGATTTGTTATTGTACAAAGTAACCACTCCGTATGAAGATTTCTGTTTCCTGTAAACATGAACAACAGATTAGGAATCCCGTCACTTTCATGGGACTGGCCCTACTTGCAGGTATTTTAGCCCAGGCCTTGCGCATTTCTTATTGTGGCCTGCAAGGTGGACTTATAAGCCAGTTAAAAGCTTTAAAGAGATGCAGCCCTACCTTGCATCAAAAGAGCGAATTAGAAGGTGTGTTGAACACTTCGTCTTACCTCCGCATGCAATAGGAAGGATAGAACCAAAACACAGGTGTATCAAACACCTGTATACAGTATCCCATGTGTGATGTTGGCGTCTATGGAGTGAAATGCATTCACCATGGGTCTATGAAATATTAGTTGTATAAACACAAACTTATAAACAAAATAAACATCATAAAGTATTACGGGAGTGCATTAAATCACAGCTAAAGAAAACCAGTCAGATAAGGAAGCATCACTACAGGAACTTTTTCTATTGGAACAAGACTTTTAAATGTGTTAAATTAATTAACCTATATGGCCAAAATATCTTACATTGTCTTAAAACATGTCAATCAACTCTACAGCACCGAAATCTAGAGAAATGATGGCTACTGTAGGAAGGAGGAGAATCTAAAGCTTAGATATCCCGTCCTTAGATAAGTAGAAACATTCCTGACGCGTGAATGCAACATTAGAGTAAGATGAATCTTTCCTGCAAACTCCTAGTTCATCTTGGTCTATCACGTTAATCTCAAATTCTTTCTTTCATTTTTGACTCAATTACACAGAATAAAATGCTGATATGCTCAGGAGATGAGGATGTGAAAGATGGCTTCCCTTTCCGAGATTCTTTACAGGTAATGAGTTAGTAAAGCCTTGGGCGGGCACAGCCCCACCTTGTATCTACAACCTATGCCGCAAGACGTGTTTTCTTGTAATTGTTAAAAACAAAAACTAGTTAGGCCCTGCAGGACTTGGCAAGTTTTTTCCTGGTCTAAGAATTGTCCACCTGAGTAGTATTCATGACCATGATTGGAATTTCTGATTCATAAACCAAAATAGATCCACCAGTTTTATTTCATCTTTGGCAACATTTTTGGGGGCTTGAACGAAGACCAAAGTCCCGGTTTTTGAAACCGGATCTGATGGAATTCCGAAAAACACGGAAATATAGAATTAGATCAAGAACCGTAAAGTTGAAGGTCAAAAATTAGATTTAAAAAAAAAAAGTGTTTGAAAATAAAAAATTCAATTCCATTGGTTTTCGAAACGTATTTATCAAAACGTCAATAGGTCTCCGGCAGAGCCCAAAGTTGGAACTAAAGTCATCGGTTTCATCATTTCTACTAGACAGTTACTTCCTTCTCTAGTGATTACCCAAACCCACAGTGCCTTCTACAGATTTCTTGGTTACCCTTTAACCAAGACCATCTTAAAGTGCTGGAAAACACTATCCAAGAGTTTGATCAGCCAACCAAAATAGTAGTGGTCGATTGGACCCGAGTATGGATGTTTTTTCGGGCGGCCACGAACGCTGTCCAAACTGGACAAAGGGTGAGTGGACGGGCAGGAAAACCACGGGCGATCCTCCAGCTCTCTATAGACTGCACGCTAGGTCCGTGGGGAACTGTGGGCATGGCTCCTTTTGCTGCAATCAAGTGCTTTGTTCCAGCTGATCGCCGCAGGGGCGAATGGCCGGTCAGAACAAATAATTACACGTGTGCACCCCTTAAGGTTCCACATATACCGTTAGCGCCGTGTTCAGTGTAGAAGAATACTGGTGGGGAGACGCTGTTAAAACAAATCTAATTTCAGATGCTTTCTTCTCTTGAGAACCACTCTGGGCTAATTAATTACAAACCCGCCTCCTTTCTCCTTTAATACAACTAATGACCTGTTATTGCACAGATTTGTTCACCATTGAGGTGTAGTTAGTACCTGAGCAGAGGCCTTGACATGCAGTACCAATCAGGTGATATGATTAATTGAAAGGAGACTGAAACAGGGACTGTAGGAAAGAGACCCTCCCAGCGATAAAAATGTGGCTCCAGTCGGCACTGGCATGTATACTAGGGAGGTCAATAGAGTCAGAAATAAAGGTCTTCTCCTGCTTAAAGGAACTCACTAAAGAGCGGCTCGTTTTTGGGAGGGAGGTTCGTTATAAGTTATGCTACATTTAAACTGCTACACTTGGTGGTACGTATAATTATTTGTCTTTCTTTAAAAATTAACGGTTACCGATACACAATCCCAAGATGCAATATTATCTAATATTTATAACAATATTAGGGATTCTCCAACCGATTTAAAGGGAGTGTCAACGTCTATCAGGATTGTGCGGTTAGTAAGCGAATGTGATGTAATAAGTCTGGGGATTAGAAAATGTGCAGCAATGTGTTGGGGCAGTCAAAAACTTCTTTAATTTCTTAAGGACCAATAATAAATAACAACAGGAAAACTTTATCTAATGGAGAACTAAACTGTAAATACAGTTCAACATCTACATTGCTCGTACACAACAACGCTACATTGGCTCCGTACACTAACACTACAACCTCACATGGCTCGTACACAACACCTACATTGGCTCCGACACAAACTCTACATGCTACGTACCACACACACTTACATTGGCTCCTACACAAACACTCTACATTGGCTCCTTACACTAACAACTCACATTGGTCCTTACACAACACCTCCTACATTGTCTCCGTACTTCAACACTCTAATTGGCTCCATACACAACACTCAATAATTGGTGCCGTACACAACACTCTAATGACGCCGTACACAACACTCTTCATTGGCTCCATACACAAACACTCTAGTGTTGGCACCATACACACAAATTTACATTTGCTCCGTACACAACACTCTACATTGGCTCCATACACAAACTCTACACTTGGCGGCTACACAACCTCTAATTGCGCCGTACACAACACTCTCATTGTTCCATAACACAACATCTACATTTGCGCCTCATAAAACACACAACAACTCCTCTTTGGCCCCATGAACACCTCCTCTTTGGCTCCGTTACACACACACTCTTCATTGGCTCCTTCACAATATCTTACCACCTACAATGGAGTAATTGGTCGCCTATTAAAAGGAAAATATTATTTTTAAAATTCTAGTTTTATATAACACATACCTAGTTATTCTACATATTCTCTTCGTTTAAAGAATCAGTTGAATTTTATACCCTGTATTTTGTGTTGAATATTAGAGCTGTATTTCAGAGCTGTAACGGTCCTTATACCCAGATGCACCACTTACCTGGAATGCTCCAACAGTAATTTCTACTGATTGGCTGTGGAGGGGTCACACAGCTCAGATCTCTACTGAGCAAGTGAATCAACCCAGGCGCTGGGTGATCAAGGACAAGACCAAAACAGCTCTATTAGAGGTCCTGCAAACAGGAAGTCAGTATTTCGGTTGTATTTTATTTATACACAGACACAAATGCTAAATGGGCAGGTTCGGTCAATAGGATAGAAAATACTGCTCTTTTTTCTTAAAAGTATTTGTATTTGCACTGAACTTCCCCTTAATGTGGACATTCAGTACATAGCGAGGCACAAGGATACATGCCTGTGTGTGAGCATGACAAATAACCAACAAAGAAGAAAGTCCTTTACATGGTTAGGTAACTGCAGCGTGAACAGGTGGATCTGTCAGAACAACCACCCACTGCCTCAGTGCATTCTGGGTGAGGGGGGATAACGAAAGACAAGATGAACCAAACAGCCTATTAATAAATATGTGCACCATTCGTAGGCATAGCAATTTCCGTAAGACTTTTGTCCCACAAAATGGTTGTGTCAATTTTTTCACCAAATGAGCCATCGGAAAGAAAACTGTGATAAATGAGCCCCCCGGATCTTGTTTGGATTATCGAGGTTTTTTAGGCTCCTGAAATTTATCAGTTTGATGAAAACTCAATTCGGAAAAGTACTTTGTAACTCGAGCCTCCCATCATTTCCAATTGATTAGCAGGTTAGAACTGCGTTTGTATTGAAGAATGTCTCATTATCTCGAGAGACAGAGAGAAGAAAAAACACAATCGTGGGGTCCCAGTCTGTTTGTTTATTTATAACCGACTTTTGTTTTTCAAGTATTTTTAGGGAAAATCAAGGCGATGTTTCCGTTAGACGGCCACACTACGCATTTTAAGCATGCACTTTAAGACGCGTTTTGCCCATGCAATTTGGCTAAATGGAATGCGGGGGAAACAACATTTCCCGTGATTTCCCAATTGCTCACACATTTGCGTTTGCGTGCACCATTTTTTACGCGTAGGCATGCGTTTTATAATATTAAATTACACAAACACAGCGCACGAGGGACAACGCAACAGAAATCGGGGCGATAACGCTCGTGATTGGATTCATTAAGTAAAATGTTAGTGAAAAGCAGTCTGTTTGAATGACAAAGACTTACTATACAATATAATAATAATAATACAAAATGTGGGTAAGATTTGTCAGTAGACTTTCTTAAGAAAGATTGAACCCGACCTCAGTAGACTAGTTAAGGGCCTACCCATTATTGAACATGAGGTTGTTATTACTGATATGTCATTCTCTATGAGCAGGTGTTGGCTAGAGAGGTCACACATCCAATTGGGGCAGTTTCCTTTATACATCCCCCAATCAGTTACCAAGGGGCACCCCCAATATTGTGAGCTTGTATATCACAAGAGCAAGAGCCATTTATTTAGTGAAAATGCACAAATATCCAGAAACTGAATAAGGGCGGTGGATTATAATTGTAATGTACCCCCTACTGTACTTAATCAGAGTTCTCTGACCTTAGAAAAAGCACAAGGCATATGGTCACAAAAACTCCTTGGTGATTCTAATATCCTTAAAATTTACCGTAGGTAAATATCTATATATATATATATATGATATATAGATAAAAAAACATGAATAGCACGTTATTTCTTATAATAGCATGGTATGTGACACGAATACATGGCTAAGCACTGTTTAGAAGAATATAATTTCGGGCCTCATACTGTAGTATCTGTATGATGATTTGCCCACTGTATTCTACATGCTGGTATAGAGAGGCTGTGGTTAGATGTGGCCTTTTCTCTCTCTAGGTCTGACAGTGGCATTATCACTTTTCCAAACCTCTAGCCAGAAACACACAAGATTTTTTCCGCCCATACAAAACGTGGCAGCCGGCGGACCCCCCCGACACTGCCACCCTCTGCCAGGGGGTGGGGGAGAGTAAATACAGCAGACATGGTGTGGTACATGCTCCTGCTGGATTTAAAGACACACCCCCCAGTCTGCAAAGAGCTGAAACAAACCTCCGGCACACTCCACAAACAGTAGCAGACCACAGTAACACTGTTAACCCTGCACAACACTACACTAGGAACACGAATAGTCTCCATTTTAAATACTAATGGTTACAAACCAAACAACATCAGTGTCAGTGGTACAACAACATTGTACACAACACAGAGTCATCCTGCAAGTAATATGCCTTGCACTACATTAGGGACCACTTACTGTGTGTAAGTGCCCATGGGTGATTGCAATGTTGGATCTAGTCTGGTTAAGGGAGGTAAACCAGATATTCCAGCCTGACAGATAAAACTACCGATCGATATACGAAGACCCAATAATATAATGTCATGGGTCTTATAATTGGCAAAAGATCAGATGGGTTCAGCCATTAAAACTCCATGACTGTCTCGGCGGCCACCATACTTATGCGGAACAGTAACATTGAATCGTCTAAGATGGTGTATGGAGCTGGTCATTTTCATTCTGATGTCAACTCCATATGGATCATAACAGATCTCGCAAGATTTTTGATGATCGTAGACGACATGGCACATTATTAGTTATAACCCACACGCCCGCACCTTATATACCTGGATTATAGGCGACATTAAAATGTCAATCCTTTATCAATAAGATAAGTTCACGTTTAAATAAAAGACCAATCTTTAAACAAACGATTGGTCTGGTCCGTGAAGGGTTATTGGCCCTTCATTGGTTTATACAATTCTATAACATTACATTTATAGTATTATTATTGTGGATTTTTATAGCGTACATCTTCCGTAGGCTTTACATTACATGTACATTCACATCAGGCCCGCCCAAGAGCTTACAATCTAGTTAATAATTAATATGTGGTGTATTATAGCGCCAACATCTTCTAGGCTTTTACAATACATGTATACATTCACATCAGGCCCTGCCCAGAAGAGCTTACAATCTAGTTAATAAATTTATTATTGTGGTTTATATAGCACCAACATCTTCCGTAGACTTTACATTATGTATACATTCACAATCAGGCCCTGCCCCGAAGAGCTTACAATCTAGTTATAATTATATTATGTGGATTTATATAGCCCAACATCTTCCGTAGCGCTTTACAATTCATGTATACATCACATCCGGCCCTGCCCCGAAGAGCTTACATCTAGTTAATATTATTATTATTGTGGATTTATATGCGCCAACATCTTCGTAGCGATTTACAATTACATGTATACATTCAATCAGGCCCTGCCCACGAGCTTACATCTAGTTAATAATTATTATATTGTGGATTTATATAGCACCAACTTTCCGTATGCCTTTACAATTCCATGTATAACATTACATCAGGCCCTGCCCCGAAGAGCTTACAATCTAGTTAATAAATTATTATTGTGGATTTATATAGCCCAAACATCTTCCGTAGCGCTTACAATTACATGTACTACATTCACAATCGAGGCCCGCCATCGAAGTACAGCATTATATATGTTAATATCACCCACATCTTCCGAACAAATTCCATGTCATCCATCGCCCTGCCGATACATTCTAGATCACTAAGGTTAATGACCATTCGAGCGCTACAATTCAAGTCATTACTATCCCTGCGAGTTCATGTAAGCATCTGCTACAGAAGTTGAATGTGGGAAACCAGAGTGTACGGTAGGACACTCATCGAACAAACTGGGGGATAATACCAAAACACTCCTTGCACGATGTGTCCAAGGGTGGAATCGAACTCAGGACCCTCAGTGCTAAAGGTCATAAGTCTAACCACTAAAACCACGTGCTTGCCCCAACCCACTAAGCCACCCGCTGCGCCAAACCACATGAGCCACCATGCTGCCCACCAATAAGGCCACCACACCTGCCAACCAATGAGGCCACCACCGTGCTGCCCCCACCAATAACCAGCTGCCCACCCCTGAACCACCCCTCTAAGCCCACATGCTGCCCCCAACATAAGCCACCGTACTGCCCCCAACCAATAGCACCGTTGCTGCAACCACGCCACTCGCACCACTAAGCACCGTGGCTGCCCCAACCAATAAGCCAAACCTGCCACCTAGCCACTGACCCACCAATAAGCCACCGTACATTCCCTTTCTGAATAACCGCTGGCAGTTTGCGCCCCTCGTGGAGGGAGATTAATTATCTCTGTATCAAGGGTGAGAGAAGGAGCACAAGGATGGAAGAAAGGGTTATAATACGCACCTACTTATCTTATAAAGACCCTAGTAATCATAGTCATTCTATAACAAAGAGGCACCGTCACAGAAAGATACTTATCAATGTCCATTATTGGTTTCTGGGAATAATGAAGACGATAAGCAATCAGAAACAAAATGACAGGTAAGCAAAAGGTTTTTAGAAGGCGAATAGAGCAATGTTCAATAAGCGGTGGAAAAACAATATAGCCTCGAGGCAAAGCCTTCCACACGTGTCAAACGGATGCTTTAAGCACACGATGGCTTGCTGCCTGTCATATAAGGAACAGAAACCTTATTCTAGAGAGCATTAATAATGTCCCCTGGAGAAGAGAATTCCAGTATTGTGATCGCTACCCACATGCCTCAATGTTGTTAGATCCGGCAGGTTGGAACTTGCTCGGGAAATGCCATAAACAACCACCTCCCAATATTAAACTAACGGTTGCATATTTTCTGGGAGTGGAAAAAGGGTGCAAGCATTCACTTACCATTCAGGCAGGTGTTAAAAGAAGTTTTATTTCTACCACAGCCTCCCTCTATTTCCCTTTTCTGCCACCCAAACTATGTACGTCTCCCTAACCTTAGCAGGTGTCTGCGATCAATACTCGTTGCCACAACATTTCCGATGAGTCGTTCAATGCTGCATTGGGGAGAAGCTTTAAATTACTCACTGTCTTGTGTCATTGTACTTTGGGGGTTTGTTTGAAAAACACTGACGTTTATACCTCCAACATCCTAAAAATCACTTCACGGGCGTCAATTTCGTTAAAGACATGCAGATTCTGGCTGGCTCATATCTTTAAAGACCCTACCACTTTGGCAAGGTTCAAGGATTTTGGCACAGGGCATTTCCAACACCGAGGTCATGTCAGGTAATAAATTGAAGCCTCTTCAGAGATGTGACAAGCCTCTCATAGACGACTTTCATCCACCACATTCCACAAGTGCACAACTTGAGATTTCAATATCCGTGAGGAACATAATCATGAAGGTGACAGAGGTCAATGCCATTGATTGGGGTTAAATATTCTACCTATAAATTACAAGCCCCCAACCAGGGAGGGGGCCTTCATACAAATTTTGCTAGGGGTTCGGTGATTTCTAGTTATGCTACTGAAAGAGTTGTAATGTTACCTGATCCCCTAAACCACAGACACAATGACATACAGAAGCCTAAAAAAGTTCCCGCGATCGCGATCGTGTGTCTGAACCTTTAAATGAATCTGGTTTCGATAATCTAAAAGGCAGATAAGAGCCATGTAACTAACAGTACATGGCTCACGCCACAGAAAATAGTACAGGAACCACGCAACAAATCCCGAACAAACATATTTGTGGAGGTTTGCCGAAACCCAGCCTTTGTATTTGGTAACTCAGTATTCGAAACAAAGTATGCTCTTTATTTTACAGAATTCCCAAAGACTACAGACGTTTCAAGCGAATCAGACCGCGATCCCACACCTTAATATTGACCTAGGTGTTCTGTTAGTTGTTTGGCTAGTCGTTATATAAGACAGGAGAGGTTTTTTTGCAGCCAATTATTCAAATATATGTCAGATCAGACCAGGAATCTCTCACTATTAGACATGTTGGTAAATAATAAAACTGTACAATTGGTCCCACCCAATGGCAGGTTTTTTAACGTCATCATCCTCGCCAAAGATCTGTCTATGTGCAAGGCTGTACATTCCGACATCTCAAACACCGATGAATAAAAACTCTATTGGATACCATAGCTACATAAGACCCGTGAGCACAAAGGTTGTACAGTAAGTAATATTAATACATTCCATAAATGTTTGCTAATTGGTTATCAGGAACTTTTATGCATTAGGGAACCTCAAGCCAACACGTACAAGACGAAAGGACAATTATCCACCCAGATAATCTGGAAAGTAAACCTCTTTGAAGCATTTGAAATATCTGAAATCTTTAAAGGGGAAGAGAGAAAAAAAACAACGACCAATGTTTATAAGTTCTAGCCCGGAGGATGACTTAGTGAAATTAGCGCCAGCTATAGGGTGAGGTTGGAATGGGAACACTGTTGAAATGTTCAAAGGGTAGTTGCACCTTAATCTAAGGGCAGACAGGTTCATTACAGTAACGTTCTCAATGTTGGAGCTTTATGGTGGGATGACGTTCAGTTTCTATGAAAAATGCCTTCACTAAACAAAACTATGTCAGCGACAGGTTAGCTTAGTCAAATCTGCTGGAACATAAAGGCAAGGTCTTTGTTAAACGGGGGGGAGAAAAATAGATTTAGGGGGATAATATGAGTCATATTCCGGCTGCAGACACCAAGGGTAATTCTTTTTGTAAATGACACACCAGAGTGAAATACATTATGACGTGAATGGATAGATGCCAACGCTACTCTGGTGTTGTGGGGCGCACAATGACTACCCCGATCAGGTACCCAACCATTGTTACTTCATACCATGCGGTTAAAGGCCAATCAAGTAACAGCTATAAGGCAGGGTTCTTCCCCCCTCCCCCCCCCCATGTTACTTCCTGGAACGACATCTATATTAGATTGTCTATTCTAGGTCATCAGCCTTCAGCTAGTTCTTTTAAATAAGCCCACAATACTGGAAGAAAGGTTGGTAAATTCAAGCAACAGCTCCAGGCACAAGGACACATGTACAATAATCATTAAAGACTAAGCAGGGAAGCTCAGAGGAAACAATCTTTTCCTTGGGGGGCTTGTAATTTAAATGAATGATATTCTAGTATTCCAAAGCAGAGTGAGAGCGACAATGGCATTTGAATGTTTCTTGCTGTGGGGAATGATATTACTAACAGCACACAGGTGTCTCTGGATGGAACTTATTAGAAAAGTGTTGTTCATTTTATTTATCGTACAAGGTGTTACCCATTCGTGCCTTCTCTGAGCAACTCTTGCGAGCTTGTAAAGGGCTTGAATACTTGGCAGAAGGTGTAGAAACCTTTTAAGGCAGAGGGAAAGGGGGAGAATTAAGTGTACAAGTTTAGACCTACGTCGGCCATCTAACTACCGTGGTTGTGTTTGGTGTGAAGTATTTGAAGGTGTGGAACGTCCCTTTAATCTTGTTTCTACCTCTAACAAACCAGCACATTATTATATTATCGAGTATTATATTGAACATTCTAGACTTCTACCTCTCTTTATCTCTGTATATTAACTGCCATGAGATTTCATCAACTTTTACGATTCTGTACACCCTCTTTTTATATTTATTACTTGTGATTTTAACACTATGTCTCCCTATGTAACATTGATACCTGAGGTCGCTGCATAAAGTTACAACCCATACGTAGGCAGGAGTTGAGTGATATCGATGATAATACAGGGGAAGTAATGAAGCCATTTGAACTATTTGCTCCTTATATACATAAAGATACAGTTGAGTGTTAAAAGTAATCACATGTTTTTGGCTGTGCAGTAACAAACTTTTATACCACTCTCTCCTTCCTATGGGTTTTGTCTTTCTCCCCCAGACATTCGCTCATATGGTTGGATTGTTACACATATCCGTTGTCTTCTACAGCTGAGGACTATACAAGTGGTTTAGAACAGAGACAACCTGAACCATTGAAAGAAACTTTTTGCAGCCTTTCTTTTCTTCTAAACTACCAAGCTCCAGCATTCTTCGTAGAAGGAACACCAAATATTACTCTTAACTCCAAGGTTCACTACAAAGGCACAAAGTTAGGAAACAGACAAGAAATATTCTAAAGGAGAAGGGATGGATGCATCACGCCACATATGAGGTGTGTAATATCAGATAGAAGTGGTAATGTTTGCAGAGACTAAACTCCCCTCCTCTTACTCGACTGTGGTTACTGCCATGAGTGGGACAGTAGCAGAAAGTTCTAAATTTTACACTGAAAGGACAGAGAACATAAAAAAAAATATTTAAGGAACATAAAATATTCTTA
The DNA here is from genome assembly GCA_019447015.1 of Hymenochirus boettgeri. Classification (NCBI taxonomy): domain Eukaryota; kingdom Metazoa; phylum Chordata; class Amphibia; order Anura; family Pipidae; genus Hymenochirus; species Hymenochirus boettgeri. Next base: position 91,547,039 of record CM033476.1, read on the forward strand.
GAATTATATCAGTGTTTAGCTTATGTCAATCAGTTTACTATGTCAGTGTTCATTTTTGCTTTGTCATACAGTTATAATTGGTGTTTAGTTCTATGTCAGCAAGTAATATCAGGTGTTCAAGCCATGTCTCAGTTATAATCATGCTTATCTATGGCATCAAGTTATATTCAGTACTGTTATGTACATCAGTTATAATACAGTACTTAATTAGTACAATCAATTATAATCAGTGTTTAGTTATTCATCAATTATAATCAGATACATTGTTTCTTAAGTCCTTTGTATTTGTAATAAGGTTAATCTTATTTTCCCAGAACCCAATATCTATGTTCCATGTCATTAATGGAACTTTCCTTGTTTATCCTTAATTCTCTCATTGGCCAACTACATAATAGTTCATAGAGCGTCTTCCATGTCTACTTTACTGCGGCCATGCGTTTTGTTTCCTGTATGTAGACTTTACTCTCGGTGTGATTACTCTCCAAGTGATTAATTTTATTTGGAACATGTCTGCCCCAAGACAATTCTATAATCCAATCCAATTCTAGAACTAACTCCCTTGTGGTTCATTAGACTGCTCAATTGTGAACAAGGCTATAATAACATAAACTGAAACACTTTCTTAATCTATAATTAAGTACGTAAGAAGATACCTTCCAACGAGCTCTTATCAGACCAAGACTATATTTGAAGTCAAGCATGCTCAGTATCACTATAAAACAGCAGGGAGAAGAATTTCCCTCATGCAATTCACACATACCAGCTGTCATTTTTCTAGTTTAAAAAAAACTGCACACAGCAGAAGAGTTTTATGAATAAAGCCACTGATTGATGACAGCTGAAATGTCAAATGATTCAGACTAGATATCTTCCTTCCAGAATTTTGTGTGCAGAGATATGTAGATATTTATAGAGGCCATTATACTGAAATGTTTGCAGGCACGTTGCAGGTAAAACTGTGTACGCTCATACCTCCTTACACTTATAGATACAACTCTCCGGTCTTGCATTTTTCAATAAATAATTATATTATACATTGATATACATGATTCTACATATTGACTCATCTTCTTCAATTTTATTTATACCCTTTGCTGTGGTTGCCGTTTTCAGATTCTTCTTCCCGGGATGCACTACTTCTTGAATCTTCCCAACAGTAATTTCTACTGGTGATGGGTCAAACATGCTCAATCTCTACTGAGCCATTGATCAACCCAGGAACCAAGAACAGCAACTATTAGGGTCCTGTAAACATGAAGTCAGTACTTTGGAAACATTTATTTATATGCAGAGAGATCACGGATGGGCAGATTATGGTTATTGCGATAAGAAAACACTTCTCAAAAGCATTTAATCTGACCGATTGATACTCAGAATATCTGCTAAACTGAGAAAGGGAGATTTTTCAATCCATGGAATTATTCCATTGATTTAGTTATTTTAAATAATGTTTTCCATGTTTTTGCAAACTTCATCAAAATTCTGGAAAAAAAGAGGCTTGTGGGGGTTGTAGTTTTAACCTTTAACATTTTCAACTCCTAAGTAGAGATGTTTGAAATTCGAAAATCCGCGAGCGTACCCTTAAATTAAAAAAACTCGAATAGGAGAAATCCTCGTAATTCGGGAATTTTAAAATACGGATTTCCGAAAATACGAAGATCCTCGTAATTTCGAAAATTTTAGAAATATATATTTCCAAAATACCAGAAATCCTCGTTCGGAAGGCGGAAAATCCCCCTTCGCGAACGGGATAAGTCCCGGCGAATCCAGGTTCGGATCCGCGAACCGGCCATCCCTACTCCTAAGATCGTGTGGTTGCCTGACTCTTGGCCAAAACATAAGCTTACTCACAAGTAAACAGTAGCAGGTGTCCCTTTAAGATCTTAATCTGAATGGTTTGGCAGATCTCACTACGAACTGTACAATCCATCAGTGATCTCGTCCAACAAAATCCTGGTGTACATTTCATTTCAGCATCCCTCGTGTTTATAAGGACTTTAAATAATAATCGTTCTGTTGATGATCTCTGCAGACTGTACAAACAGATATATGATTTAAGGAGAAGGCGTTGGGGTTTACGCTGACTTGCAGAAATCGCTTTGTAGGGGGAGAATTTTCAATGTATTCCTCCTCCTTCCCCTGTTATACATTCTCATATCTGTGTTGGGTTTTTTCCCCCCTTTATTTGTTGGCATTTAGCGAAGGAGTAAGATCTCTGCCAAGTATGATGCCTGAGCAGACACACTGTCTGTTGGGACTTCCTGCCCCAGATAGGACATAACCTCCCGAAATGAAAACAAAAAAGAAGGTTCTTCACTGCTGATACTCCGTTTATTAATAACAAACTGGAATTTTGCTTTACAAAAAAGTAATTTTCCAGATACAATTGGGCACAATTAAACGATTTTACAAGAGTTTTTTCACCTTACATTTGCCTGTTCTCTAACTACATTGCCTGCGCAGTAAGTCATTGTGTGCTGCAAGGTGCATGACATTGGCCACTGGTCCTACAAGACCCATTACCTGTAAATAGTAACATAGTGTTGGAGGTTGTTAAAGACATCCATCCATCTAGTCCAACTTAATACCCTACCATAATGTCTGTATAATAGTTACATGAACATAGTATTGGAGGTTGTATAAGACATACATCCATCTAGTCAACCTTTATACCCTACCCATAATGTCTGTATAACAGTTACATAGAACAATATATTGGAGGTTGTATAAAGACATACGAGTCACATCTAGTCCAACTTTATACCCTACCCATAATGTCTGTATAACAGTTAAAAGTAAATAGTATTGGAGGTTGTATAAAGACATAGTCCATCTAGTCCAACCTTTATACCCTACCCATAATGTCTGTATAACAGTTACATAGTAACATATGTTGGAGGTGTAATAAAGACATCTCCATCTAGTCCAACCTTTTATACCTACCCATAATGTCTGTATAACAGTTACATAGTAAACATAGTATTGGAGGTTGTATAAAGACATACATCCATCTAGTCCAACCTTATACCCTACCCATAATGTCTGTATAACCGTACATGTAACATAGTATTGGAGGTTGTATAAAGACATACATCCATCTAGTCCAACCTTATACCCTACCATAATGTCTGTTAACCGTTACATAGGTAACATAGTATTGGAGGTTATAAAGACATACGTCATCTATTCCAACCTTTACCCCTACCCATAATGTCTGTATAAGTTACATAGTACATAGAATTGGAGGTTGTATAAGACATACATCCATCTATCCAACCTTTATACCCTACCCATAATGTATGTCTAAACCGTTACATAGTATACATAGTATTGGAGGTTGTATTAAAGACATACATCATCTAGTCCAACCTATACCCTACCCATAATGTCTGTATAACAGTTACATAGTAACATAGTATTGGAGGTTGTATAAAGACATACTCATCTAGTCCAACCTTTATACCCTACCCATAATGTCTGTAACAGTTACATAGTAACATAGTATGGAGGTTGTATAAAGACATACGTCCATCTAGTCCAACCTTATACCCTACCATAATGTCTGTATAACAGTTATATAACATTGGTTGTAATAACATTACATAGTAGTAACATAGTATTGGAGGTTGTATAAGACATAAGTCCATCTAGTCCAACCTTTATACCCTACCCATACTGTCTGTATAACGTTACATAGTAACATAGTATGGAGGTTGTATAAAGACATACGTCCATCTAGTCCAACTTTATACCCTACCCATAATGTCTGTATACAGTTAATAGTACATAGTATTGGAGGTTGTATAAAGACATACAGTCCATCTAGTCCACCTTTATACCCTACCATAATGTCTGTATAACAGTTACCATAGTAACATAGTATGGAGGTTGTATAAAGACATACGTCCTCTAGTCCAACTTTTACCCTACCATAATGTCTGTATAAACAGTTACATAGTAACATAGTACTGGAGGTTGTATAAAGACATACGATCCATCTAGTCCAACCTTTATACCCCCATAATGTCTGTATAACAGTTACATAGTTAACATAGTATTGGAGGTTGTATAAGACATACGTCCATCAGTCCAACCTTTATAACCTACCATAATGTCTGTATAACAGTTACATGTAGAACATAGTTATTGGAGGTTGTATAAAGATACGTCCATCTAGTCCAACCTTTAACCCTACCCATAATGTCTGGTATAACAGTTACTAGTACAGTTATAGCTTCATAGACGTTTAGACTTACAGGGTTGAATAAAGACCTTTTCATCCTCCTTTTAACCCTACTATAAGGTCCAGATCATTCTTTCGCAGACGTCAGTCCAGGCTTGAGAACCAATGGTAGAGAAACAAGCCATACGAACGGTCAATGAGGCCGACTGAACGTCCGTTTCTGCTGACAAAGCGCCCACACACGCACGATTGTTGGCCATGTCGCTTATTCACACATCATTGCAGGTTGTCCCCCACGATCGCGCGTATGTACTAACTTAAGCAAATCATATATATCAGGGATTCCAACCTGCGGCCCTCCAGATGTTTGAAAACTACAACTCCCAGCAATTCTCCATTGCAGAAGAAACCAAGGATGCTGGGAGTTGTAGGTTTCAAACATCTGGAGGGCCGCAGGTGGACTCCCTGATATACTATAATCTGCAGTTGATAATAGAGGATAAAGAGGCAGCTGACCAATCATCAAAGAGCAAAGGAAAAAGCAGAAGAAAATTTGGCAATTAAATAAAACTGCAAGACATGAAACCAATAACCTCGGGCTCTGGCTGATGTCCCCTCCATAACCCGGTGTTTTCAATCAATCCAGAAAATCCCACCCAATATTCTGTACTATCGATATGTACATGTACTACAAGGACAGACCCCTTCCTACTGGGATACCCAATATTCTGTACTATCGAGTATGTACATTACTACAAGGACAGACCCTTCCTACTGGGATACCCAATATTCTGTACTATCGATAGTACATGTACTACAAGGACAGACCCCTTCCTACTGGGATACCCAATATTCTGTACTATCGATATGTACATGTACTAACGGACAGACCCCTTCCTACTAGGATACCCAATATTCTGTACTATCGATATGTACATGTACTACAAGGACAGACCCCTTCCTACTGGATACCCAATATTCTGTACTATCGATATGTACATGTACTACAAGGACAGACCCCTTCCTACTGGGATACCCAATATTCTGTACTATCGATATGTACATGTACTACAAGGACAGACCCCTTCCTACTGGGATACCCAATATTCTGTACTATCGATATGTACATGTACTACAAGGACAGACCCCTTCCTACTGGGTACCCATATATTCTGTACTATCGATATGTACATGTACTACAAGGACAGACCCCTTCCTACTAGGATACCCAATATTCTGTACTATCGATATGTACATGTACTACAAGGACAGACCCTTCCTACTGGGATACCCAATATCTGTACTATCGTATGTACATGTACTACAAGGACAGACCCCTTCCTACTAGACAACATATTCTGTACTATCGATATGTACATGTACTACAAGGACAGACCCCTTCCTACTGGGATACCCAATATTCTGTACTATCGATATGTACATGTACTACAAGGACAGACCCCTTCCTACTGGGATACCCAATATTCTGTACTATCGATATGTACATGTACTACAAGGACAGACCCCTTCCTACTAGGACACCCATATTCTGTACTATCGATATGTACATGTACTACAAGGAAGACCCCTTCCTACTGGGATACCAATATTCTGTACTATCGTAGTACATGTACTACAAGGACAGACCCCTTCCTACTGGGATACCCAATATTCTGTACTATCGATATGTACATGTACTACAGGACAGACCCTTCCTACTGGACACCCAATATTCTGTACTATCGATATGTACATGTACTACAAGGACAGACCCCTTCTCTACGGGATACCCAATATTCTGTACTATCGATATGTACATGTACTACAAGGACAGACCCCTTCCTACTAGGTACCCATATTCTGTACTATCGATATGTACATGTACTACAGGACAGACCCCTTCCTACTGGGACACCCAATTTCTGTACTTATCGATATGTACATGTACTACAAGGACAGACCCCTTCCTACTGGTACCCAATATTCTGTACTATCGATATGTACATGTACTACAAGGACAGACCCTCCTACTAGGACACCCAATATTCTGTACTATCGATATGTACATGTACTACAAGACAGACCCCTTCCTACTAGACACCAATATTCTGTACTATCGATATGTACATGTACTACAAGGACAGACCCCTTCCTACTAGGACACCCAATATTCTGTACTATCGATATGTACATGTACTACAAGGACAGACCCTTCCTACTAGGACACCCAATATTCTGTATATCGATATGTACATGTACTACAAGGACAGACCCCTTCTACTGGATACCCAATATTCTGTACTTCGATATGTACATGTTACTACAGGACAGACCCCTTCCACTAGGAACCAATATTCTGTACTATCGATATGTACATGTACTACAAGGACAGACCCCTTCCTACTGGAACCCAATATTCTGTACTATCGATATGTACATGTACTACAAGGACAGACCCCTTCCTACTAGGACACCCAATATTCTGTACTATCGATATGTAATGTACTACAAGGACAGACCCCTTCTACTAGGACACCCAATATTCTGTACTATCGATATGTACATGTACTACAAGGACAGACCCCTTCCTACTAGACACCCCAATATTCTGTACTATCGATATGTACATGTACTACAAGGACAGACCCCTTCCTACTAGGACAACCCATATTCTGTACTATCGATATGACATGTACTACAAGGACAGACCCCTTCCTACTAGGAACCCAATATTCTGTACTATCGATATGTACATGTACTACAAGGACAGACCCCTCTCCTACTAGGATACCCAATATTCTGTACTATCGATATGTACATGTACTAACAAGGACAGACCCCTTCCTACGTGGATACCAATATTCTGTACTATCGATATGTACATGTACTACAAGGACGACCCCTTCCTACTGGATACCCAATATTCTGTACTATCGTATGTACATGTGACTACAAGGACAGACCCCTTCCTACTAGGACACCCAATATTCTGTACTATCGATATGTACATGTTACTACAGGACAGACCCCTTCCTACTAGGACACCCAATATTCTGTACTATCGATATGTACATGTACTACAAGGACAGACCCCTTCCTACTAGGACACCCAATATTCTGTACTATCGATATGTACATGTACTACAAGGACAGACCCCTTCCTACTAGGACACCCAATATTCTGTACTATCGATATGTACATGTACTACAAGGACAGACCCCTCCTGGGACACCCATATTCTGTACTATCGATATGTACATGTACTACAAGGACAGACCCCTTCCTACTAGGAACACCCATATTCTGTACTATCGATATGTACATGTACTACAAGGACAGACCCCTTCCTACTAGGATACCCAATATTCTGTACTATCGATATGTACATGTACTACAAGGACAGACCCCTTCCTACTAGGACACCCAATATTCTGTACTATCGATATGTACATGTACTACAGGACAGACCCTTCCTACTGGGATAACCCAATATTCTGTACTATCGATATGTACATGTACTACAAGGACAGACCCCCTTCCTACTGGGATACCCAATATTCTGTACTATCGATATGTACATGTACTACAAGGACAGACCCCTTCCTACTAGGACACCCAATATTCTGTACTATCGATATGTACATGTACTACAAGGACAGACCCCTTCCACTTGGGATACCCAATATTCTGTACTATCGATATGTACATGTACTACAAGGACAGACCCCTTCCTACGGAACCCAATATTCTTACTATCGATATGTACATGTACTACAAGGACAGACCCCTTCCTACTAGGACTACCCATATTCTGTACTATCGATATGTACATGTACTCAAGGACAGACCCCTTCCTACTGGGATACCCATATTCTGTACTATCGATATGTACATGTACTACAAGGACAGACCCCTTCCTACTGGAACCCAATATTCTGTACTACGATATGTACATGTACTACAAGGACAGACCCCTTCCTACTAGGATACCAATATTCTGTACTATCGATATGTACATGTACTACAAGGACAGACCCTTCCTACTAGGTACCCAATATTCTGTACATCGATATGTACATGTACTACAAGGACAGACCCCTTCTATGGAACCCATATTCTGTACTTCGATATGTACTGTACTACAAGGACAGACCCCTTCCTATGGATACCCATATTCTGTACTATCGATATGTACATGTACTACAAGGACAGACCCCTTCCTACTAGGACAACCCAATTCTGTACTATCGATATGTACATGTAATACAAGGACAGACCCCTTCCTACTGGAACCCATATTCTGTACTATCGATATGTACAGTACTACAAGGGGACAGACCCCTTCCTACAGGACACCCAATATTCTGTTACTATCGATATGTACATGTACTACAAGGACAGACCCCTTCCTACTAGGAACCCAATATTCTGTACTATCGATATGTACATGTACTACAAGGACAGACCCCTTCCTACTGGATACCCCAATATTCTGTACTATCGATATGTACATGTACTACAAGGAAGACCCCTTCCTACTGGATACCCAATATTCTGTACTATCGATATGTACGTACTACAAGGACAGACCCCTTCCTACTAGGATACCCAATATTCTGTATATCGATATGTACATGTACTACAAGGACGACCCCTTCCTACTAGGATACCCAATATTCTGTACTATCGATATGTACATGTACTACAAGGACAGACCCTTCCTACTGGGATACCCAATATTCTGTACTATCGATATGTACATGTACTACAAGGACAGACCCCTTCCTACTAGGAACCCAATATTCTGTACTATCGATATGTACATGTACTACAAGGACAGACCCCTTCCTACTAGGAGACCCAATATTCTGTACTATCGATATGTACATGTACTACAGGACAGACCCCTTCCTACTAGGAACACCCAATATTCTGTACTATCGATATGTACATGTACTACAAGGACAGACCCCTTCCTACTAGGACCCAATATTCTGTACTATCGATATGTACATGTACTACAAGGACAGACCCCTTCCTACTAGGAACCAATATTCTGTACTATCGATATGTACATGTACTACAAGGACAGACCCCTTCCTACTGGATACCCAATATTCTGTACTATCGATATGTACATGTACTACAAGGACAGACCCCTTCCTACTAGGAACCCAATATTCTGTACTATCGATATGTACATGTACTACAAGGACAGACCCCTTCCTACTAGGACACCAATATTCTGTACTATCGATATGTACATGTACTACAAGGACAGACCCCTTCCTACTGGGACAACCTATTCTGTACTATCGATATGTACATGTACTACAAGGACAGACCCCCTTCCTACTAGGATACCCAATTCTGTACTATCGATATGTACATGTACTACAAGGACAGACCCCTTCCTACTAGGATACCAATATTCTGTACTATCGATATGTACATGTACTACAAGGACAGACCCCTTCCTACTAGGATACCCAATATTCTGTACTATCGATATGTACATGTACTACAAGGACGACCCCTTCCTACTAGGATACCCAATATTCTGTACTATCGATATGTACATGTACTACAAGGACAGACCCCTTCCTACTGGGATACCCAATATTCTGTACTATCGATATGTACATGTACTACAGGACAGACCCCCTTCCTACAGGACACCCAATATTCTGTACTATCGATATGTACATGTACTACAAGGACAGACCCCCTTCCTACGGGAACCCAATATTCTGTACTATCGATATGTACATGTACTACAAGGACAGACCCCTTCCTACTGGAACCCAATATTCTGTACTATCGATATGTACATGTATACAAGGACAGACCCTTCCTACTAGGACACCCAATATTCTGTACTATCGATATGTACATGTACTACAAGGACAGACCCCTTCTACTGGGATACCCAATATTCTGTACTATTCGAATGTACATGTACTACAAGACAGACCACCTTCCTACTAGGAAACCCAATATTCTGTACTATCGATATGTACATGTACCAAGGACAGACCCCTTCCTATAGGATACCCAATATTCTGTACTTATCGATATGTACATGTACTACAAGGACAGACCCCTTCCTACTAGTTACCAATTTCTGTACTATCGATATGTACATGTACTACAAGGACAGACCCCTTCCTACTGGACACCCAATATTCTGTACTATCGATATGTACATGTACTACAAGGACAGACCCCTTCCTATGGGATACCCCAATATTCTGTACTATCGATATGTACATGTACTACAAGGACAGACCCCTTCCTACTGAACCCAATATTCTGTACTATCGATATGTACATGTACTACAAGGACAGACCCCTTCCTACTAGGACACCCAATATTCTGTACTATCGATATGTACATGTACTACAAGGACAGACCCCTTCTACTGACACCCATATTCTGTACTATCGATATGTACATGTACTACAAGGACAGACCCCTTCCTACTAGGACACCAATTTCTGTACTATCGATATGTACATGTACTACAAGGACAGACCCCTTCCTACTGGGATACCAATATTCTGTACTATCGATATTTACAGGTACTACAAGGACAGACCCCTTCCTACTGGATACCCAATTATCTGTACTATCGATATGTACATGTACTACAAGGACAGACCCCTTCCTATGGATACCCAATATTCTGTACTATCGATATGTACATGTACTACAAGGACAGACCCCTTCTACTGGTACCCAATATTCTGTACTATCGATATGTACATGTACTACAAGGACAGACCCCTTCCTACTAGGAACCCAATATTCTGTACTATCGATATGTACATGTACTACAAGGACAGACCCTTCCTAAGGACAACCATATTCTTTGTACTATCGATATGTACATGTACTACAAGGACAGACCCTTCCTACTAGGAACCCAATATTCTGTACTATCGATATGTACATGTACTACAAGGACCGACCCCTTCCTACTGGATACCCAATATTCTGTACTATCGATATGTACATGTACTACAAGGACAGACCCCTTCCTACTGGATACCCAATATTCTGTACTATGATATGTACATGTTACAAGGACAGACCCCTTCCTACTGGGATACCCATATTCTGTCTATCGATATGTACATGTACTACAAGGACAGACCCCTTCCTACTGGATACCCAATATTCTGTACTATCGATATGTACATGTACTACAAGGACAGACCCTTCCTACGGACACCATATTCTGTAATATCGATATGTACATGTACTACAAGGACAGACCCCTTCCTACGGGATACCCAATATTCTGTACTATCGATATGTACATGTACTACAAGGACAGACCCCTTCCTACTAGGAACCCAATATTCTGTACTATCGATATGTACATGTACTACAAGGACAGACCCCTTCCTACTAGGGACACCAATATTCTGTACTATCGATATGTACATGTACTACAAGGACAGACCCCTTCCTACTGGGATACCCATATTCTGTACTATCGATATGTACATGTACTACAAGGACAGACCCCTTCCTACTGGGATACCCAATATTCTGTACTATCGATATTACAGTACTACAAGGACAGACCCCTTCCTACTGGATACCCATATTCTGTACTATCGATATGTACATGACTACAAGGACAGACCCTTCCTACTGGATACCCAATATTCTGTACTATCGATATGTACATGTACTACAAGGACAGACCCCTTCCTACTGGAGACCCAATATTCTGTACTACGATATGTACATGTACTACAAGGACAGACCCCTTCCTACTAGGAACCCAAATTCTGTACTATCGATATGTACATGTACTACAAGGACAGACCCCTCCTACGAGGAACCCAATATTCTGTACTATCGATATGTACATGTACTACAAGGACAGACCCCTTCCTACTGGACACCCATTCTGTACTATCGATATGTACATGTACTACAAGGACAGACCCCTTCCTACTAGGATACCCAATATTCTGTACTATCGATATGTACATGTACTACAAGACAGACCCCTTCTACTAGGGACCCATATCTGTACTACGATATGTACATGTACTACAAGGACAGACCCTTCCTACTAGGATACCCAATATTCTGTACTATCGATATGTACATGTACTACAAGGACAGACCCTTCCTACTAGGGAACCCAATATTCTGTACTATCGATATGTACATGTACACAAGGACAGACCCCTTCCTACTGGGAACCCAATATTCTGTACTATCGATATGTACATGTACTACAAGGACAGACCCCTTCCTACTAGGAACCCAATATTCTGTACTATCGATATGTACATGTACAAAGGACAGACCCCTTCCTACTGGGAACCCAATATTCTGTACTATCGATATGTACATGTACTACAAGGACAGAACCCCTTCCTACTAGGACACCCAATATTCTGTACTACGATATTACATGTACTACAAGGACAGACCCCTTCCTACTAGGATACCCAATATTCTGTACTATCGATATGTACATGTACTACAAGGACAGACCCCTTCCTACTAGGACACCCAATATTCTGTACTATCGATATGTACCATGTACTACAAGGACAGACCCCTTCCTACTAGGAATACCCAATATTCTGTACTATCGATATGTACATGTACTACAAGGACAGACCCTTCCTACTAGGATACCCAATATTCTGTACTATCGATATGTACATGTACTACAAGGACAGACCCCTTCCTACTAGGATACCCAATATTCTGTACTATCGATATGTACATGTACTACAAGGACAGACCCCTTCCTACTAGGATACCCAATATTCTGTATATCGATATGTACATGTACTACAAGGACAGACCCCTTCCTAATGGATACCCAATATTCTGTACTATCGATATGTACATGTACTACAAGGACAGACCCCTCCTACTAGGATACCCAATATTCTGTACTATCGATATGTAATGTACTACAAGGACAGACCCCTTCCTAATGGAACCCAATATTCTGTACTATCGATATGTACATGTACTACAAGGACAGACCCTTCCTACTAGGACACCCTATTCTGTACTATCGATATGTACATGTACTACAGGACAGACCCCTTCCTACTAGGATACCCAATATTCTGTACTATCGATATGTACATGTACTACAAGGACAGACCCCTTCCTACTAGGACACCCAATATTCTGTACTATCGATATGTACATGTACTACAAGGACAGACCCCTTCCTACTGGGATACCCAATATTCTGTACTATCGATATGTACATGTACTACAAGGACAGACCCCTTCCTACTAGGATACCCAATATTCTGTACTATCGATATGTACATGTACTACAAGGACAGACCCCTTCCTACTAGGATACCCAATATTCTGTACTATCGATATGTACATGTACTACAAGGACAGACCCCTTCCTACTAGGATACCCAATTTCTGTACTATCGATAGTACATTACTACAAGGACAGACCCCTTCTACTAGGAACCCTATTCTGTACTATCGATATGTACATGTACTACAAGGACAGACCCCTTCCTACTAGGGAACCCAATATTCTGTACTATCGATATGTACATGTACTACAAGGACAGACCCCTTCTACTAGGGACCCAATATTCTGTACTACGATATGTACATGTACTACAAGGACAGACCCCTTCCTACTGGGATAACCAATATTCTGTACTATGATATGTACATGTACTACAAGGACAGAACCCTTCCTACTAGGTACCAATATTCTGTACTATCGATATGTACATGTACTACAAGGACAGACCCCTTCCTACTAGGACACCCCAATATTCTGTACTATCGATATGTACATGTACTAAAAGGACAGACCCCTTCTACTAGGACCCAATATTCTGTACTATCGATATGTACATGTACTACAAGGACAGACCCCTTCCTACTAGGATACCCATATTCTGTACTATCGATATTGTACATGTACTACAAGGACAGACCCCTTCTACTAGGATACCCAAATTCTGTACTATCGATATGTACATGTACTACAAGGACAGACCCCTTCCTACTGAGGATACCCAATATTCTGTACTACGATATGTACATGTACTACAAGGACAAGACCCCTTCCTACTAGGATACCCAATATTCGTACTATCGATATGTACATGTACTACAAGGACAGACCCTTCCTACTGGGATACCCAATATTCTGTACTATCGATATGTACATGTAATACAAGGACAGACCCCTTCCTACTAGGAAACCCAATATTCTGTACTATCGATATGTACATGTACTACAAGGACAGACCCCTTCCTACTAGGATACCCAATATTCTGTACTATCGATATGTACATGTACTACAAGGACAGACCCCTTCCTACTAGGATACCCAATATTCTGTACTATCGATATGTACATGTACTACAAGGACAGACCCCTTCCTACTAGGATACCCAAATATTCTGTACATCGATATGTACATGTACTACAAGGACAGACCCCTTCCTACTGGATACCCATATTCTGTACTATCGTATGTACATGTACTACAAGGACAGACCCCTTCCTACTAGGACACCCAATATTCTGTACTATCGATATGTACATGTACTACAAGGACAGACCCCTTCCTACTGGGATACCCTATATTCTGTACTATCGAAATGTACATGTACTACAAGGACAGACCCCTTCCTACTAGGATACCCAATATTCTGTACTATCGATATGTACATGTACTACAAGGACAGACCCCTTCCTACTAGGATACCCATATTCTGTACTATCGATATGTACATGTACTACAAGGACAGACCCCTTCCTACTGGATACCCATATTCTGTACTATCGATATGTACATGTACTACAAGGACAGACCCCTTCCTACTAGGACACCCATATTCTGTACTATCGATATGTACATGTACTACAAGGACAGACCCCTTCCTACTAGGATAACCCATATTCTGTTACTATCGATATGTACATGTACTACAAGGACAGACCCCTTCCTACTAGGATACCAATATTCTGTACTATCGATATGTACATGTACTACAAGGACAGACCCCTCTACTGGGATACCCATATTCTGTACTATCGATATGTACATGTACTACAAGGACAGACCCCTCATATAGGATACCAATATTCTGTACTATCGATATGTACATGTACTACAAGGACAGACCCCTTCCTACTAGGAACCCAAATATTCTGTACTATCGATATGTACATGTACTACAAGGACAGACCCCTTCCTACTGGGATACCCAATATTCTGTACTATCGATATGACAAGGACAGACCCTTCCTATAGGACACCCAATATTCTGTACTACGATATGTACATGTACTACAAGGACAGACCCTTTCTACTAGGACACCCACATATTCTGTACTATCGATATGTACATGTACTACAAGGACAGACCCCTTCCTACTGGGATACCAAATATTTGTACTATCGATATGTACAAAGGACAGACCCCTTCCTATAGGACACCCAAATTTTGTACTATCGATATGACATGTACTACAAGGACAGACCCCTCCTACTAGGACACCCAATATTCTGTACTATCGATATGTACATGTACTACAAGGACAGACCCCTTCCTACTAGGACACCCAATATTCTGTACTATCGATATGTACATGTACTACAAGGACAGACCCCTTCCTACTAGGACACCCAATATCTGTACTATCGATATGTACATGTACTACAAGGACAGACCCCTTCCTACTAGGATACCCCAATATTCTGTATACGATATGACATGTACTACAAGGACAGACCCCTTCCTACTGGGATACCCAATATTCTGTACTATCGATATGTACATGTACTACAAGGACAGAACCCCTTCCTACTAGGACACCCAATATTCTGTACTATCGATATGTACATGTACTACAAGGACAGACCCCTTCCTACTGGGATACCCAATATTCTGTACTATCGATATGTACATGTACTACAAGGACAGACCCCTTCCTACTGGGATACCCATATTTCTGTACTATCGATATGTACATGTACTACAAGGACAGACCCTTCCTACTAGGATACCCAATATTCTGTACTATGATATGTACATGTACTACAAGGACAGACCCCTTCCTACTAGGACACCCAATATTCTGTACTATCGATATGTACATGTACTACAAGGACAGACCCCTTCCTACTAGGATACCCCAATATTCTGTACTATCTGATTGTACATGTACTACAAGGACAGACCCCTTCCTACTGGGACACCCAATATTCTGTACTATCAATAGTACATGTACTACAAGGACAGACCCCTTCCTACTGGGATACCCAATATCTGTACTATCGATATGTACATGTACTACAAGGACAGACCCCTTCCTACTGGGATACCCAATATCTGTACTATCGATATGTACATGTACTACAAGGACAGACCCCTTCCTACTAGGACACCCAATATTCTGTACTATCGATATGTACATGTACTACAAGGACAGACCCCTTCCTACTAGGATACCCAATATTCTGTACTATCGATATGTACATGTACTACAAGGACAGACCCCTTCCTACTAGGATACCCAATATTCTGTACTATCGATATGTACATGTACTACAAGGACAGACCCCTTCCTACTGGGATACCCAATATTCTGTACTATCGATATGTACATGTACTACAAGGACAGACCCCTTCCTACTAGGGACACCCAATATTCTGTACTATCGATATGTACATGTAATACAAGGACAGACCCCTTCCTACTGGGATACCCAATATTCTGTACTATCGATATGTACATGTACTACAAGGACAGACCCCTTCTACTAGGACACCCAATATTCTGTACTATCGATATGTACATGTACTACAAGGACAGACCCCTTCCTACTGGACACCCATAATTCTGTACTATCGATATGTACATGTACTACAAGGACAGACCCCTTCCTACTGGAACCCATATTCTGACTATCGATATGTACATGTACTACAAGGACAGACCCCTTCCTACTGGGATACCCAATATTCTGTACATCGATATGTACATGTACACAAGGACAGACCCTTCCTACTGGAACCCAATATTCTGTACTATCGATATGTACATGTACTACAAGGACAGATACCTTCTACTAGGACACCCAATATTCTGTACTATCGATATGTACATGTACTACAAGGACAGACCCCTTCCTATGGGATACCCTATATCTGTACTATCGATATGAATGTACTACAAGGACAGACCCCTTCCTACTAGGACACCCAATATTCTGTACTATCGATATTGTACATGTACTACAAGGACAGGACCCTTCCTACTGGGATACCCAATATTCTGTACTATCGATATGTACATGTACTACAAGGACAGACCCCTTCCTACATGGAACCCAATATTCTGTACTATCGATATGTACATGTACTACAAGGACAGACCCCTTCCTACTAGGACACCAATATTCTGTACTATCGATATGTACATGTACTACAAGGACAGACCCCTTCCTACTAGGATACCCAATATTCTGTACTATCGATATGTACATGTACTACAAGGACAGACCCCTTCCTACTGGGATACCCTATATTCTGTACTATCGATATGTACATGTACTACAAGGACTACTGGGATACCTTCTACTGGGATACCCATGCATACTCATGATCTCAACTTTCCCGTCCTTACACAGACCTAAACTCCATTGTTTACACTAATCCCCTAACCAGCAGCCATAGTTAGTCTAGAACAGGTTCATTGATACAGGAGAAGTTTATACAGAATATTATTGCAGTATGGCAGCTCCTCGTTTTCTGCCACAATGTTTCCCTCGTGTGGGTGATAATCTCCTTTCCCATTTCCTATTTGTTGCAATGTAGGTAATAGATCATCTAACCTGCTGCTCAGTAAATGTAACCAACCCCCCTTCTATTTCCTAGATAATGGGAACCACTATTAAAGGCCAATGTGACTGTGAGGAGAGTGGGTGTGTGGGTGTGTGGGGGGGGGGTCCCTTGAAGTGGAATAGAGAAGGGAACCTTTGGAATCCGCATGGCTCCTATATGAGCAGGAATTTTAATCTTAGGAAAACATTGGAAATGGGGCCTGATGGTAGAAAAGATCACGTTCCGCAGTTATAAAAGAATGAATTGTTTCAAGACCCAACCTGGGTTTTTACTCATATCCCTATAAACATTGTGTAGAGGGTTAAATGCTGTTCAGCCTGGAAGTGTTGGCAGGTAACAACAGAACAACTCGCGAGTAGGTTTCACCTTCAAAGTTTACTCAAAAAATCTTCTTCTGTCCATGTTTTAAGAGCAAAATACTGTACCCAAAATGGTACCTAATTCTATACCCAATACTGTATGTAATACTGTACCCAATACTCTACCCAATTCTATACCCAATACTGAATGTAATACTGTACCCAATTCTATACCCAATACTGTACCCAATACTCTACCCCAAACGGTACCTAATTCTATACCCAATACTGTATGTAATACTGTACCCAATACTCTACCCAATTCTATACCCAATACTGTATGTAATACTGTACCCAATTCTATACCCAATACTGTATGTAATACTGTACCCAATTCTATACCCAATACTGTACCCAATTCTATACCCAATACTGTATGTAATACTGTACCCAATACTCTACCCAATTCTGTACCCAATACTGTATGTAATACTGTACCCAATTCTATACCCAATACTGTATGTAATACTGCTACCAATTCTATACCCAATACTGTATGTAATACTGTACCCAATACTCTACCCCAAACGGTACCTAATTCTATACCCAATACTGTATGTAATACTGTACCCAATTCTATACCCAATACTGTATGTAATACTGTACCCAATACTCTACCCAATTCTATACCCAATACTGATGTAATACGTACCAATACTCTACCCAAACAATACCTAATTTATACCCATACTGTATGTGAATACTGTACCCAATTCTATACCCAATATGTATGTATACTGTACCAATACTCTCCCCAAACGGTACCCAATTTCTATACCCAATACTGTATGTATACTGTACCAATATTACCACAATTCATACCCAATACTGTATGTAATACTGTACCCAATTCTATACCCAATACTGTATGTAATACTGTACCCAATTCTATACCCAATACTGTATGAAATACTGTACCCAATACTCTACCCAATTCTGTACCCAATACTGTATGTAATACTCTACCCAATTCTATACCCCATACTTGTATGTAATACGTGCCCAATACTGTACCTAATTCTGTACCAAAAAAATGTTCACTCAATTCTGTACCCAATTCTGTATGTAATACTCTACCCAATTACTCACCAATACTCTACCCAATTTAAACCCAATACTGTATGTAATACTGTACCCAATTCTGTATGCAATACTCTACCCAATTCTGTATCAAAAACTGTAATAAATTCTGCACTCAATACTGTAATTCATTCTGTATGCAATTCTGTACCCAATTTTGTACGCAATAATGTACACCTTCTGTCAACCAATACTGTAACACAATTTTGTACACAATGCTATACAACAACCTGTACGCCAAAACTGTACCTAATTCTGTACCCAAATACTGTGCCCAATACTTTGCTCATTCTGTAGCAATTCGTACCTAATTCTGTAATAGTGATACTGTACCAAATCCTGTACTCAGTTCTGTACCCAATCCTGTACTCAGTTTTGCACCCAATCCTGTACTCAGTTTGCACATCCTGTATCATCTGCACCCAATCCTGTACTCAGTTCTGCACCCAATCCTGTACTCAGTTCTGCACCCAATCCTGTACTCAGTTCTGCACCCAATCCTGTACTCAGTTCTGCACCCAATCCTGTACTCAGTTCTGTAGCCAATCCTGTACTCAGTTCTGTAGCCAATCCTGTACTCAGTTCTGTAGCCAATCCTGTACTCAGTTCTGTAGCCAATCCTGTACTCAGTTCTGTAGCCAATCCTGTACTCAGTTCTGTAGCCAATCCTTTGTACAAACTCAGTTCTGTACCCAATCCTGTACTCAGTTCTGTACCCAATCCTGTACTCAGTTTTGCACCCAATCCTGTACTCAGTTCTGCACCCAATCCTGTACTCAGTTCTGCACCCAATCCTGTACTCAGTTCTGTACCCAATACCGTACAAAAAACTGTACCCAAAACTGTACTCCGTTCCGTACCCAATACTGTACTCCGTTCCGTACCCAATATGACTACCGTTCCGTAACCTCTACTCCGTCCGTACCCAATACTGTACTCCGTTCGTACCCAATACGTACTCCGTTCCGTAACCAAATTACTGTACTCCGTTCCGTACCCAATACTGTCTCCGTTCCGGACCAATACTGTACCTCGTTCCGTACCCAAGTACTCCTTCCGTACCCAATACTGTACTCCGTCCGTACATACTGTACTCGTTCCGTAACCAATACACTCCGTTCCGCCAAATACTGTACTCAGTTCCGTACCCAATCTGTTCTCAGTTCGCACCCAATCCTGTACTCAGTTCTGCACCCAATCTGTACTCAGTTCGTACCCTCCTACTCGGTTGTACCCAATCTGTACTCGGTTTGACCCAATCTGTATCGGTTCTGCACCCAATCCTGTACTCGGTTTGCACCCACTGACTCGGTTGCCACCCCAATCCTGTACTCGGTTGGCACCCAACTGTACTCGGTTCTGCACACCAATCTGTACTCGGTTTCTGCACCCAAATTCCATTACTCGGTTCTGCACCCAATCCTGTACTCGGTTCTGCACCCAATCCTGTACTCAGTTCTGTAGCCAATCCTGTACTCAGTTCTGTAGCCAATCCTGTACTCAGTTCTGTACCCAATCCTGTACTCAGTTCTGCACCCAATCCTGTACTCAGTTCTGCACCCAATCCTGTACTCAGTTCTGCACCCAATCCTGTACTCAGTTCTGCACCCAATCCTGTACTCAGTTCTGTACCCAATCTGTACTCAGTTCTGTACCCAATCCTGTACTCAGTTCTGTACCCAATCCTGTACTCAGTTCTGTACCCAATCCTGTACTCAGTTCTGTACCCAATTCCTGTTCTCAGTTCTGCACCCAATCCTGTACTCAGTTCTGCACCCAATCCTGTACTCAGTTCTGCACCCAATCCTGTACTCAGTTCTGCACCCAATCCTGTACTCATCGTCTGTACCAATCCGATACCAGTTCTGTACCCAATCCTGTACTCAGTTCTGCACCCAATCCTGTACTCAGTTCTGCACCCAATCCTGTACTCAGTTCTGTACCCAATCCTGTACTCAGTTCTGTACCCAATACCGTACAAAAAACTGTACCCAAAACTGTACTCCGTTCCGTACCCAATACTGTACTCCGTTCCGTACCCAATACTGTACTCCGTTCCGTACCCAATACTGTACTCCGTTCCGTACCCCAATACTGTACTCCGTTCGTACCCAATACTGTACTCCGTTTCCGTACCCAATACCTGTACTAGTTCCGTCCGTACCCAATACTGTACTCGTTCCGTACCCAATATGTACTCCGTTCCGTACCCAATACTGTACTCGTTCCGTACCCAATACTGTACCGTTCCGTACCAATACTGTACTCCGTTCCGTACCCAATACTGTACTCCGTTCCGTACCCAATACTGTACTCCGTTCCGTACCCAATACTGTACTCAGTTCCGTACCCAATATTGTACCAAAAACCGTAAGCAATACTGTACTCAATTCCCGGAGTACAAGTATTAGGTACAATATTGTTTTCAGTTTTTACCCTTAATACTCTGACCTATTACATATTCCATTTGAGCTAAACGACAATGACGTAAAATCTTCACATGGTCATAATAAATGATGATACCGAGAGTTGCTCGTGAGATGCTCTAAAGCTATTGGTGAAGAGTCTACAACAAACCTGTAAACCTGGTCATGTGATCGCACAGCACCAACATGGCATTTGCCCCTTTAAATAACCTGTTTAACAGTCACCTTGCATTCTCCCTACTGTGCTCAAAGTCAGCAGCTGCTGCTAATTACACCGCTTCATCCAACCATTTATTTCTGTTTCAACGCTGTTGCTTCCCATTTATTATTAATCCTGGGACAGGAGAGAAGATTCCCCCTGGAATGCCGAGTAGCTTATTAATACCACTATCCCTAATTTATCATTCAAGGAATAAAATGCTGCGAACTTCAAAGACCAAACGCTGGCGGAGGTTTTAGAATTCCCAATACGCGACCACCATTTTCTGATTCCCGTTAAGGGGGGTCAGTGACCCTCGTATCGCGTGACACCGAATCAACTGAAAAGAATTGAACTTTCCTTAGAAGATCCCAAACAAGCGAAACCAAATAAACAGGCGAACAAATTGTGCTGTTAATTTGCAGGGACCAATCAGATGTAAGGTATTGTCCGCCTGTCAAAGGCAATGGCTGAAAGCTGTAACCGAGGCTGCCTCCTCTGCTGCTTTACGTGCACCTATTGGGTTATTATTATTATTATGGATTTATATTGTGTCAACATCTTCCATGGGGCTTTACAATTGCATTGTCATATATTGTCATCCGCCGGGCGGATCTCCGAATGAGTGGCCGATACAGTGCCCATACATGGGACGATTATCGCCCGAAACAGACGTTTGTACACATCGTGGGTCGGTACCCACAATCACACGTGTGTAAACCTTTAGTGTGGACAAGTGGTAAGCTCATTGACAGCAATACCTTGATACACAAATAAAGACGGCCCTGCCCAGTTGTGTTGGGTTGTGGAAGTTTAGACGCATCTTTGGAAAAGGGAAGTAGAAGTAAAGTGGTATTGGGGGGTTCAATGGTATTTTAAAAGCACGCAGTCCACTTTTTAAAATCAGCTGATTGTGATGCTGTGCATCAGTTCCACTAGTGGTCATAATCCCTCCATCCTAAAGGAATTGGCTTCGAGTCACGTTCAGCGTGGAAGACTTTTGTATTGCAGAGCTGGATAAAACCAGAATCAGAGTTAGCAAGTCTCCCTTCCAGACTGAGTTCATATAAATGGGATCTCATCACCATCCTCTTCATCATCAATTCCCTCCCACCTCTAACATTCCCAGAAGATGGTCGGAGAAGGATACAGTGTCCACGTTACAAACACTCCTGTCTCCGATACTGGAGACAACAGAGTCTCCAACTAAGACAGGAATCAGATTGATCATATAACAGTTAGTACATTGACAAGATGGAGAATTTGTTCATTTTGATAAATGAGGTGGGTTTCCCCCATATTATAAATGATTAACGGTAACAGGTCAGAAGTGAAGTTGTATCTTAAGGGGTCATTTGAGTCGAAACAGACAATTGGATGTGCCATATTATCTAACTAATGACATGGTTAATTCTCTACCCTAGGTCTGTAGGGAGTCTTGATTGATCCCAAATATGTGACCTGCTAGGGGTCTCCAGATTGTTATTTCTTGACAATGTCCAGGACACCTGCAGAAGTATTTAGAGGAACCACAAACATTGAGGAGAAAGCAGAAACCATTTGGTAGAAACCACCCAGTACAGTCAGGTTCTCCTATTTAATTCCCTGTATTTTGCTTCTTCTTCCCCATCCTTCACCAGATATTTTTAGCCACATGTTCTTATGTGATTGTTCTCCCCAAGAGCAATGTTTAGATGTTTCCACTAGGTAGGGTTCTCATTACTGCTCTGAATTCCATCCTATGGGGGATTGTACTATAGGAAGATTCCAGTTGTGAAGAGTATAAATCAAGATGGTAAGTAACCATGGACCAGCCAATGGATTTGTTTCCAGACTCTAGAAGTCATCATGGGATGTTTCTCCAAGAATCGGTCTTTTCAATGTTAATATTCCCAACCACGTCTACAATAAATATAACTTGTTCCTAAGTCCTTCCTTTCAAGAACCCTCTGTGCACAGTGATAGGTTTATTTGGGCACCTAAGCAGTCAAGCAGGTTCAAAAATCACTTTTCACCAGAAACTGCTGCCTGAACATCCCAAATTGTATCCATTCCATTCCATTAGGAGGAAGAGGTCTCCTGTTCAAAGGAATTATTTACAGCCAAGGCTGATTGAGCTACCTGGTGATACTTAACAAGCTGAGCTGTGATGTATTCTTACTGAACTTTAGGAAGCCCATAATGGGAGCCATCTGTATGTGCTTCCTCTTTGCTACACCTGTCACTCTTACTATCTCTAGACACCTTTCTTTTGCTGAAGTGGAAAGTTTTGGTTGAATTATAAACTTGAAAATTCCAGCATAATACTAATTAAATCTGTAAAACCAGCAGCTAGTGTGTTTATTCGGTCTCCTCTAGCAAACGAATATTCAAAGGCATGTTTACCCCACAAAGGATTTTTCCCCATAAAACCAGAACCCCAAATACAGAGTAATCACTTTAGATAGATAGATAAATAGATAGATAGACAGATAGATAGACAGATAGATGCTAGATAGATAGATAGATAGATAGATAGATAGATAGATAGATAGATAGATAGATAGATGACAGATAGATAGATAGATAGATGACAGATATATAGATAGATAGATGACAGATATATAGATAGATAGATAGATAGAGATAGATTAGAAAGATAGATAGATAGATGACAGATAGATAGATAGATGACAGATATATAGATAGATAGATAGATAGATAGATAGATAGATGACAGATATATAGATAGATGACATAGATAGATGACAGATAGATAGATGACAGATAGATAGATGACAGATAGATAGATGACAGATAGATAGATAGATAGATAGATAGATAGATAGATAGATAGATAGATAGATAGATAGATAGATAGATAGATAGATAGATAGATAGATATATAGATAGGCAGGCAGGCAGGCAGACAGACAGACAGACAGATAGATGATAGATAGATAGATAGATAGATAGATAGATAGATAGATAGATAGATGGAGAGATAGATAGATAGATTATGGTCACTGGGCTGCAAGCTGCTAGGCAATGCATCTTTTAACATTATTAGATGGTATCACTGTATTAAATGCTGGAAAACACAATGCAGGTGAAATAAAGGTTTTCCAGTGTGAGTTAATGATGAACGTGGTTAATAGTCTTCTGTCTGGGATGTGGCTGGTTTGGGAATAAACAGAGAGCAGGTTGGCAGGTTGGGGGATGATGAGTAGCCAGCGGATGACTCACCGACACACAAAACGTCTCATTTCCTCGATAGCAGTCACATGACTAACCCAGTTGGACTGATCCACTCAGGGTGTTAGCGGACAGTGGTATCCAAGGTAAACATGTTCACAATAAAACATGTCGCTCCCATCTGGCTACGGGGTCGGCCCATTCCAACTGGATAAGTAGTTCACACTTCGCCTTCACTCATTTATTTATAATGTGACCAATTCACTAGGATAAAGTGGGCCAAGCGTCTTTCCACGTAGAAGGCCAAACGTCATGTAATGCTCTCTACCAGAAATATAAACAATTATAACTATAACTGGTGTTAATAATTATAACCCATGGGAAAGGATTGTTTTTGGTTGGCTGCCACACTTAAAGGGCAAGTCTACCTCTGAAATATAAAATTGTATAAAGGTAAATTCCCCCCCACCCCCCCACCCCCCACACTGCAATAGTTATGGTAGCGATATATCCCGATCGTGGGCAATAATATCAATCGGTTGAAATTTTCCCCATCTTGATAACGAAATCGGACCATTCGATTGGTGCGATTTTGACGTCAGACACCATCAGGGAGATTCAATAAAAGTTCTTATCGTTTAAAATGCTGCTAATTTTGCCCCAACCAATCAGATCTTATTTAACATTTGAAAGCTAACATCTGATTGGTTGGGGCAAATTTAGCACTATTTTAAACGATAAGAACTTTTATTGAATAACCCTACATATGCGTATTGATAACCAGCTGGTTCCCAGTATCGGGTGATTATAATGCTATGTCTATGGGCCCCATTAGAATGCTTCTGGTTCTTCTAGTTAGCAGCTGTCAGTCATGGATATGACAGATGACATCACAGCTGTCTCCTCTGAGCATGTACAAGCTTATAACAAGCTCAGAGAGCTTTGAGAGGAGACAGATACCTTTGAGAAACAGAGGGTAGGTGGGAGAAGAAAATGTTTCTGTATAACACGTTAGTCCTACTATCTATTGCATTTTTGGGGTTTGGCACCCTTCAGATGTTGGAAAACTACAACTCACAGCATACTGCAGACAGGAGTTGTAATTTGATAACATCTGGAGGGTATCCCTGGCACAAATAGAACTCATTCACCACATTATGGCTAGGTACACACAAGCAGATAGGATCCACTGCTGTTTCACCTGCTGTCTCCTTTGCACATGCTCAAGCTTATAAAAAGCTCATTGAGCTGAGGGAGGAGACAGAGACCTTTACCAGAGTGAAATAGAACAAATGAAATATCTGGTTACAAATACATGTAATAAACTGGCAGTTGTTTTATTCTATAAAGAGTGGACATGCCCATAAACAGACGGAGATAACAAGTGGCTCTGAAGAACTTCCAAAATAAAATCACTAGGATCCTGCACCTTGCGGCCGTAGGTGTATAATGTGTTATATTTATTACCTGTGTAAACAGATTTCTCATTGCCTGACTTAACATCACACCGTCCTTCCTATAAATGTCTCTTATCTCGGCTGCATTTCATTAAATGCTGGTATCCAACATTACATTTCTCACCAACCCTCGTCTGACACTGCTGCCTGTCCGTCTATTCCATATCCTGCTGAGTAACTACAATTCACACCCATAAATGGCTAAGTATGTGTTAGGAAACTCCCCCACCCCCCTGATCGGAGACAATATCCTATTATTCATTCCAACGGCAGCATCCAAGGTGCCCCTTCCAATAGCCAAACATTACACAGGTACACCGCGTCACCTACTATGTGGTCTAGTAACTTGACATTTACTGAAGGTTGTTCAAGATTGTGTGTGTGTGTGTGTGAGTGTATGTGTGTGTGTGTTGGAATCTCCAGCTTTTTTAAATCTCACTTACGTAGTTCTAAAAAGGGAAAGTTCCTCTGGTTGTGACTTGCAAAGTCGTATTTACCAGAAAGGCATCTTGTGGTAGCAGACCAGAAAGAAACGGGTCCAGACTAGCGTATGGGGGTCCGCAGGGCTGGCAGTGTCGGACTTGCCCACAAGGTTACAGGGGAATCCCCCGGTGGTCCCACAGCCCAGTCACCCAAGAAAACTGCTAATATTTAAAGGGACAGTAAGAAATGCATTTTAATAGGTATGTAAATGTGATTTAATAAAGATATAAAATGATAAGTGGGCGTGTAGTGTGTAGGCACTTTATCGGCCGAAATGGTCGTTCATTCGGAGATCCACCAAGTCGGTTGTGCAACGATCCCCGATAAAGTGCTACACACGGGCCGATTATCGACCAAAACATTCGTTCACATCGTGCGTTGTGGGTGGATCGGATAAAATACATCCACGGGTCCTTAGGGAGATAAGTTCAGTTTTATCTAGGCCATT
Organism: Hymenochirus boettgeri; assembly: GCA_019447015.1. Taxonomy (NCBI): domain Eukaryota; kingdom Metazoa; phylum Chordata; class Amphibia; order Anura; family Pipidae; genus Hymenochirus; species Hymenochirus boettgeri. The sequence goes on from CM033476.1 coordinate 91,574,746, forward strand.
GTTTCTTATTTTTGCTGATTCCCTCATGTCCGGTGGTGTGCCTCGGGATCGGAAAAAGGCTGATGTTATTCCAATATTCAAAAAGGGTCGTCATTCACAGCCGGGTAATTACAGGCCTGTAAGTTTAACTTAACTTGGTTAATGAATAGGATGCAGAGAGTAGTTCTTAATGGGGCTTCATCATTATGGATTAAAGTGCTAAGTGGGGGCCACAGGGTTCGGTGTTGGGGCCGCTTCTATTTAATCTATTTATTAATGATTTGGAAGTGGGAATTGTCAGCAAGGTTTCTGTGTTTACTGACGACACAAAACTTTGTCGACCACTAAAAACTTCAGAGGATGTGCAATCGTTGCAGGGGGATCTAGATAGAGTGTCACATTGGGCTGCTAAGTGGCAGATGAAATTCAATGTTGATAAATGGAAGGTGATGCATTTTGGACTTAAAAATCCTTGTGCGGCTTATACTATAAATGGCTCTGTGTTAAGTGAATCCCTGTTGGAAAGGGATCTTGGAGTTTTGGTGGATAACAAACTTAAAGGTAGCAAGCAGTGCCAGGTGGCAACAGCCAAAGCCAGCATGGTATTGTCTTGTATAAAGAGAGGCATGGATTCAAGGGAGGAAAATGTTATTCTCCCTCTTTACAAAGCATTGGTAAGGTCTCATTTGGAATATGCAGTACAATTTTGGAATCCTTTGTACAAAAAGGACATCTTTGAAACGGAAAGGGTTCAGAGAAGGGCAACTAAATTAATAAGGGGATTGGGGGAGCTTGAATATGAAGAGAGACTGGATAAGTTACAATTATGTACGCTGGAGAAAAGGCGCTTGCGTGGGGATATGATTACTGTGTATAAATACATTAACGGGCCATACAATAAACTATCTGGGGCATAGTTCACCAATAGAACATGTCAGAGGACACGTGGACACCCCTTAAGACTTGAAGATAAAAGGTTTAGGCTTCAAGTTGGGAAAGGGTTTGTCACTGTGAGAACGGTAAAGCTATGGAACTGTTCTACCAGTGCGTTGTTATGGCAAGGTTCATTGGTCAGTTTAATAAAAGCTGGATGAGTTTCTAAAAACAGGAATGTTACAAGATACGGTATTGATAATAAAGTAGGTTGGGGGAAGGGTTTGTCACTGTGAGAACGGTAAAGCTATGGAACTGTCTTCCAGTGGACGTTGTTATGGCAGGTTCATTGGTCAGTTTAATAAAAAGCTGGATGAGTTTCTACAAACAAGGAATGTTACAAGTACTGGTATTGATACATAAAGTAGAGTTGGGAAAGGGTTTGTCACTGTGAGAACGGTAAAGCTATGGAACTGTCTTCCAGTGGACGTTGTTATGGCCGGTTCATGGTCAGTTTAATAAAAAAGCTGGATGAGTTTCTACAAACAAGGAATGTTACAAGATACTGGTATTGATATATAAAGTAGAGTTGGGAAAGGGTTTGTCACTGTAGAACGGTAAAGCTATGGAACTGTCTTCAGTGGACGTTGTTATGGCAGGTTCATTGGTCAGTTTATAAAAAGCTGGATGAGTTTCTACAACAAGGAATGTTACAAGTTACTGGTATTGATAATAAGTAGAGTTGGGAAAGGGTTGTCACTGTGAGAAGGTAAAGATGGAACTGTCTTCCAGTGGACGTTGTTATGGCAGGTTCATGGTCAGTTTAAAAAAAGCTGGATGGTTTCTACAAACAAAGGAATGTTACAAGTTCTGGTATTGATACATAAAGTAGAGTTGGGGAAAGGGTTTGTCACTGAGAACGGTAAAGCTATGGAACTGTCTTCCAGTGGACGTTGTTATGGCAGGTTCATTGGTCAGTTTAATAAAAAGCTGGATGGGTTTCTACAAACAAGGAATGTTACAAGTTACTGGGATTGATACATAAAGTAGAGTTGGGAAAGGGTTTGTCACTGTGAGAACGGTAAAGCTATGGAACTGTCTTCCAGTGGACGTTGTTATGGCAGGTTCATTGGTCAGTTTAATAAAAAGCTGGATGAGTTTCTACAAACAAGGAATGTTACAAGTTACTGGGATTGATAAATAAAGTAGAGTTGATCCAGGGAAGGAATTTTATTTTCCCCTTCATAAATTTGGTGTTTTTTTTTGCCTTCCTCTGAATTAACAGTTAGGCAGGAAATGAGGATATTGCTAGATGGGTTGGACTAGATGGACATATGTCTTTATTAAAACTCAAAATACTACTATACTTTATTATACTATTCTTTATTATATTATTCTACTATTTTGTGGCACCTTACCCAATGCCATTCAGTTGTGCTCGGTTCATGAAAAGAGAGTTTATTATTCTGACCCATTATATATTTATACAAGGTAATTAAATCATCTCCTAGGCGCCTCTTTTGTAGATAAAACAAACCTGCTCCCAGAGCCCAGATTCCTCCTCATTCCATGTTCTAATTTCTTAAATAATAAACCAGAATTGGCTGCACATTCTATTCCATTAATAAACATGTGTACACGGTCACTACTGGATGACCTGCCCCTGACCTTCCTGAGCCGGGCTGAGAATTGAGAAAACTAATTAGTGCTCAATAGGAATAGAGAGAAAATGCATTTAAGAATTATTCCATTGTATTTAACTTTAGTTCTCCTTGAAAACTACAGCATACTACCTAATCTGATTGTGGCATGGAATTGTATAATCTTCATACAGTCTAAAGGTGCCCATACATTAGAGCATTAGAGCTTAAGCTTAAGCCTCGCTCGAAAATCGAGTGTGTACGAGGCTTTAGCCTGGTATGGTGCAGACGTCTCCAACCCCCACCCCAAGGGGCATAGGAAATACATTAGAGCTTACCTGCTGACCAATCCCGCGCCATTCAATCAATTCTGCAGGAAGTGCCTTTCCGTATCTTCTTCTGTGACTGACATAGGCTTGCGGGGTCCCATCTGGCCGATTCATTTGGCCATGTCGGTCGCAAAGAAGATCCGGAAAGGCATGATTGAATAGCGCGGGATCGGGAAGCGCTAATATATTGGCATCTTTAAGGTGACAGTACACTACAAAAGGTTATTGCGATCGTAACAACGACAAATACAACGACAATGTTAACTGTAAGCAGATGTACCATACATATGATACATATTGTTCGACAATGTTCACTGTGTTTGGCCGTTAATGTTTAATGTCGTCCATTACATTCAATCAGAACTACAGAAAATACTTTGATCATTTAAGCGAGAAAGGTCGGTGTTTACATAAAGACGCTCCAGCCTGATTCCTTAAAGTTATAGTTTTAAAACTATTAAAAATAACTGCAATTATATAGTAAAATGTATTGGAGATTTAAAAACTATTTTTTAAAAAAGCTACTTTATTATTACTTTAGTTTCTAAAGCAATATAGTTCTAATAGAGCAATGTTTAGAATATACATGTTTCAGGGAGTCATGTGGCAGGTGACATCACTAAGCATAACATGACATACATTGGTGACATCATTAAGGTCTGCTGATAAAGATAGATTGTTAAGTATAGCCACCATTCTAGTGTTCGGAGTACAGTACACAAGCATACATTGCAGTGTCATTATCCTGTGTTATCTGATGCGGATTTATTGCGGCTAACTGTACAATCATAAAAGCAATACTGTTCTAAAGATAAAAGCAATTTTACAGCTTTAAGGCCAGAGATAAAATATATTGTTCATGGTGACGATCCGGAAGCATCAATTTTCCAAATCATGCGGTGAGCTGCCCCCGAATTGTAAAGAGATACGTTTGTCTTCGGATGTGTCTTTTGTTCCGGATTTTTCCGCATGTTATAGTCAGGAAATCTTCCATAGCGAAGTCCTTAGTCCTTGTCTATGTGTGAACTTTACATTACACGCCTGCACGCAAATGCTTGTCAATGCAATCAATGCCTTTTCCTGTTTTGATTTGTTTTTCCCACACCCCATTATATCACGCTGTATGTATGTATAATAGATTTCTACAATGTAGGGCCAACCTTTAAGGCTGGGTACACACCATGACATGTATTTGTTCTGACCATTCGCCACTAGCCTTCGGCCGGAACAGCAAAAGTGCCAGCATCGGGCGTGCCAGTTCGAGAAAAAGCGAAGTGGGACAAGCTAAAATTTTAATTTGTAAAAGATTTTTTTTGCCCAACTTTATCAGTGATCTGTGTATGACTGCAAATAGCCAATCACGGTGCCTGAAAAGCTGCTGATGTGTGTTATACTCAATGAGTTTTCGTTGTGCAATTCTACACACACACACAAACTAAATAACACCTGTTTAGTTGGATACATCTTTGCCCCGCAATGCCCCGTTGTATATTATATAGCTGGGGTGATCAGCCTTTGTTTAGTGACAATACATTTTTCCCTTACAGGCGGTCCGTGCGGATGACTAAGAGCCAGGCCGGAGCGTTTCTCACGCTCTTTTTAATGCGTTTTGGAATCCTCAAATGCATGAGAATTGCACGCCGGTTCATCACACTGAACGCATAGCTATCCGTATTTGAGCGAATGCATTTTGTGTGAATCGTACACACGATACGATATGGAAATAACAGCACGAACACACGGTAACACAAGTGAACTGTGCATCGTGATCTTGCTTGTTACTGCTTTACCATATTGTGACCACAGCCTGGGTGCAAAGACGATCCAACCGATATTTCCGTGTAACGCTCCCTCTAGCCAAAAAATCCGGTCTCCGATGTTGGTCGCCTGTTCGCCCGATCCAGGTATGTCGGAAAATCACTGCCGATCATTCGGTCTCGCTGTGACTGACAGTGATTCGTCCTGGCCAAGCACTCTCTCTAGTGACGAACGGTCGATCGCCCATGTGTATCCCCTTTATTGGAATAAAATCCCACTCCATCTGGGTGAACTGGAAAGCAAAGGGAGCACCACAAAAATAACCAAAACTAAAGATTAAAGGCAACACTGACAGTCTGTTTGTTTACGGGTTACTGGGGTCAGAGACGGGCGTCAAGAAGAGAGAATTTTAACCGTCAGATTGAAAATTGGCAGAACACACACACAAAAAAAAAGGACAAATAATTAGAAACTGCAGAACTTGGCGAATTGTAAAATAAAGCAAAACTGTATGGGTAATTTCATCTCCCAAGGCACCGACGGTCTCTGTGCCCTGCTCTGGCAGTTTATAATTGCCCGCACTGTGGATATAGAGCAGATCTCGGTCCAGGGGAGCTACAGGTGACTGTCAGATGATAGATGATTGCCTGGTGCCAGAATGTCTGCAAATCTGTGCTGGGGAGTCGTTTACTGGGGCTTTCTACAGCTCAGCAATGTATCCAGCTGTCACTTCTCAAATCAAGTGTTCACACGTAATGGATGTTTATACCCACAGCAAGTGTACCACACACAGACAAGTGTGAGATGGGAGGAAGGATTCGCACAAACCTGTTAAAATCAATGATTTTTCATGCACCTGTCTCTTCCCTTGTGTCGGTCTCTTGTGCCTGTCTCTCTCTCGCTCAAATCACCAGGAATATCCCACAATGAATCTCCATGTCTTGTCTTTAGGGGGTTTATAGAACTGACAGGTACGGTTGTGGCGATAGCGGACGTAAAATTATTTCCGTATTTTAAAGGAGAACTAAAGTCGAAAAATAAATTAAGTTTTGGTTATTCCCCGTGTAAAAAAAAAAAAAATACCTGAAAGTTCTACTTTAAAATTCCAATTACTTCAATTGTGTCACCACTTCTGCTAGTTTCACCCAAGATCCTTTGCTGCTTCTTTAAAGCCAAATCTTCATTTGGCCCCAGACTATAATTCTGGCCATACACCTAATATTAGGTTGGTAGTTGGAATGATTTAACACCGAACTGTCTAGTTTACATTCCCAGGTCTGGACAATTCATTTTGCTTTATAATGTTCCCTTTAATAGAAAACAGTGGGCAGCTCGGTGGTTAGCACTGATTCCTTGCAGCGCTGAAGTCCTGAGTTCGATTCCACCCTTGGACACATCTGCAAGGAGTTTGTATGTTCTCCCCGTGCTTGCGTGGGTTTCCTCCGGGCACTCCGGTTTCCCCCACAATCATAAAGACATACTGATAGGTTGTATGTGTCAATAAATGTGCTTAGACTGTAAGCTCTTCAGGGCAGGGCCTGATGTAAATGTATCCATGGAATTGTAAAGCGCTACGGAAGATGTTGGCGCTATATAAATCCACAATAATAATAATTATTAACTAGATTGTAAGCTCTTCGTGGCAGGGCCTGATGTGAATGTATACATGTAATTGTAAAGCGCTACGGAAGATGTTGGCGCTATATAAATCCACAATAATAATAATTATTAACTAGATTGTAAGCTCTTCGGGGCAGGGCCTGATGGAATGTATACATGTAATTGTAAAGCCTACGAAGATGTTGGCGCTATATAAATCCACAATAATAATAATTAACTAGATTGTAAGCTCTTCGCAGGGCCTGATGTGAATGTTACATGGAATTGTAAAGCGCTACGGAAGAGTTGGCGCTATATAATCCACAATAATAATAATTATTAACTAGATTGTAAGCTCTTCGGGGCAGGGTCTAATGTGAATGTATACATGGAATTGTACAGCGCTACGGAAGATGTTGGCGCTATATAAATCCACAATAATAATAATTATTAACTAGACTGTAAGCTCTTCGGGGCAGGGCCTGATGTGAATGTATACATGGAATTGTAAAGCACTACGGAAGATGTTGGTGCTATATAAATCCACAATAGTAATAATTATTAACTAGATTGTAAGCTCTTCGGGGCAGGGCCTGATGTGAATGTATACATGTAATTGTAAAGTGCTACGGAAGATGTTGGCTCTATATAAATCCACAATAATAATAATTATTAACTAGACTGTAAGCTCTTCAGGGCAGGGCCTGATGTGAATTTATACATGGAATTGTAAAGCGCTACGGAAGATGTTGGTGCTATATAAATCCACAATAATAATAATTATTAACTAGATTGTAAGCTCTTCGGGGCAGGGCCTGATGTGAATGTATACATGTCATTGTAAAGTGCTACGGAAGATGTTGGTGCTATATAAATCCACAATAATAATAATTATTAACTAGATTGTAAGCTCTTCGGGGCAGGGCCTGATGTGAATGTATACATGTCATTGTAAAGTGCTACGGAAGATGTTGGTGCTATATAAATCCACAATAATAATTATTAACTAGATTGTAAGCTCTTCGGGGCAGGACCTGATGTGAATGTATACATGTAATTGTAAAGCGCTACGGAAGATGTTGGCGCTATATAAATCCACAATAATAATAATTATTAACTAGACTCTAAGCTCTTCAGGGCAGGGCCTGATGTGAATTTATACATGGAATTGTAAAGCGCTACGGAAGATGTTGGTGCTATATAAATCCACAATAATAATAATTATTAACTAGATTGTAAGCTCTTCGGGGCAGGGCCAGATGTGAATGTATACATGTCATTGTAAAGCACTATGGAAGATGTTGGCGCTATATAAATCCACAATAATAATAATAACACACACATTCATTGTAGTGACGGAGAGTATTGACCTTTGGCGTGTGTTGTTACTTTCTCTTTCCACGGACAGCACTGGTGTAACCAACAGCTGATCTCTGACCTGAATTCGGGGTCCTTTACCAGCTGTCGCACCTGCCAGTCTGTGCTTTGTAAATGGACAAGTGTGTCACTTCCTTTTTGTCCCAGGACGTGGGTATGTGTGGGATCACTGTGTGTGTCTGTGCACCAATCGGTAACCTCCTTGAAGTCGACATTCATTACAAATTCAGCAACATTCTGATGAGCCAGCGCACAAAGGGGCCCCTGTTCTACACTCCTATTGATACGTCCCGGGCACTTAATCCATACGCAACACTTAGCCCTCTGTTCATGGCTCTCACATGGCCATGATGGATCTACAAACTTTCATATACAGATCCTTTTAAACTAGAATTGAACTGGGTTACCAGATGCCCTGGTGGTTGGGGGACACGATTAATATATTGTAGGATGTATTTATTAGGGTGCACTAACCAGTTAGATAATAGTCTGTTTTGTGTCTTTATCTCTCTTTGGACCGAGCGGTCGGTGTATTGAGTGATCTGGCTGAAAAAGATTGCATTGATTTGCGGCAGCCTGTGACGCTGACCGCCACGAATATCCGATCGGACGTGTCGGAAAACCACAGGCAATCATGCGATTGGCTGTGGCAAACTGTCGGCCGCAGCTACTTTTGCTGCAACCTAAAGTGCTTCGTCCCAGCCGAGCACTTGCAAGTGGCCAGCGGCCGGTCGGAATGAAGAACCGAGTGGTGTGTACACAGACTAAGACTAGCCATATGCCTATTTGATAATGCAACTAATCAATACGATCAATACGAATCAATACTATCAATACTAATTAATACTATCAATACTAATCAATACTATCAATACTAATCAATACGATCAGGGCGAGCGGTCTATTGAACAGAAATGGGACAGGGAATCCAATTTTCATTGATTTGATGGAACTAAAAGACCGGTGTATGACTATGTGCAGCACTAATCTCCGCCCATTTACTATGGTGCTTGGGATTTTATAGGTGTCCCCCGACAATAGGTACTCATTACTATTGCAGGTGGCCTTAGCGAGAAATGGGCAGAGTTTATGCACAGATGATCATAGCAAAGGTACTGCAAGTTCCTAAACCTTTATAAAACCTGTAATATGGTCAAAACTCCTCAGTGACTTCTAATATCATTATAACTTACAGTAGGGGATACATTATCCATTATAATACATGATTGGTACCCAGAGTGCCCTGTATAACTCAGTCTGTGTCCTTGTACCTTTATATGGACACAGAACTCCTCAGTGACTTCTAATATCCTTATAATTTACAGTAGGGGATACATTATCCCTTATAACATGAGTGGTACCCAGAGTTCCCTGTATAACTCAGTCTGTGTCCTTGTATATTTATATAGACACAGAATTCCTCAGTGACTTCTAATATCCTTATAATTTACAGTAGGAGATACATTATCCATTATAATACATGAGTGGTACCCAGAGTTCCCTGTATAACTCAGTCTGTGTCCTTGTACCATTATATAGACACAGAACTCCTCAGTGACTTCTAATATCCTTATAATTTACAGTAGGGGATACGTTATCCCTTATAATACATGAGTGGTACCCAGAGTTCCCTGTATAACTCAGCCTGTGTCCTTGTACCTTTATATGGACACAGAACTCCTCAGTGACTTCTAATATCCTTATAATTTACAGTAGGGGATACATTATCCCTTATAACATGAGTGGTACCCAGAGTTCCCTGTATAACTCAGTCTGTGTCCTTGTAATTTATATGACACAGAATTCCCAGTGACTTCTAATATCCTTATAATTTACAGTAGGAGATACATTATCCATTATAATACATGAGTGGTACCCGAGTTCCCTGTATAACTCAGTCTGTGTCCTTGTCCATTATAGACACAGAACTCCTCAGTGACTTCTAATATCCTTATAATTACAGTAGGGGATACGTTATCCCTTATAATACATGAGTGGTACCCAGAGTTCCCGGTATAACTCAGCCTGTGTCCTTGTACCTTTATATGACACAGAACTCCTCAGTGACTTCTAATATCCTTATATTTACAGTAGGGATACATTATCCATTATATACATGAGTGTTACCCAGAGTTCCCTGTATAACTCAGTCTGTGTCCTTGTACCTTTATATAGGCACAGAACTCCTTAGTGACTTCTAATATCCTTATAATTTACAGTAAGGGATTATCCCTTATAATACATGAGTGGTACCCAGAGTTCCCTGTATAACTCAGTCTGTGTCCTTGTACCTTTATATGGACACAGAACTCCTCAGTACTTCAATATCCTTATAATTTACAGTAGGGGATACATTATCCCTTATAATACATGAGTGGTACCCAGTTCCCTGTATAACTCAGTCTGTGTCCTTGTACCTTTATATAGACACGAACTCCTCAGTGACTTCTAATATCCTTATAATTTACAGTAGGGGATACATTATCCTTTAATACATGAGTGGTACCCAGAGTTCCCTGTATATATCAGTCTGGTGTCCTTGTACCTTTATATAGACACAGAACTCCTCAGTGACTTCTAATACCTTATTTACAGTAGGGGATACATTATCCCTTATAATACATGAGTAGTACCCAGAGTTCCCTGTATAACTCAGTCTGTGTCCTTGTACCTTTATATAGACACAGAACTCCTCAGTGACTTCTAATATCCTTATAATTTACAGTAGGGATACATTATCCCTTATAATACATGAGTGGTACCCAGAGTTCCCTGTATAACTCAGTCTGTGTCCTTGTACCTTTATATAGACACAGAACTTCTCAGTGACTTCTAATATCCTTATAATTTACATCTGATTGGCTGATTGATAACACAGGCCCATAATGTGTCATTTATAAAAAAAAAATAATTATTTTGATTTAAAAGAAAACCAGGGATCAGATTTGTTTCCTACTAATAAATAAAGTTTGATGCAGTTTATATACTGAAAGTCATGGACCGGACAGACACAGCAGTAGATTGAAGTGGCCGTATGGTTGTTAATATAGGTCTGTACACCGAAGTACCTGCCGGAATTACATATGGAAATTTACAGACAAAGTTCTGCCAAACAAATCTACGTATCTGTCGCCTCACTGCTGAGAGGTCAGGTATGATGTGATGGCACCAGGGACCCAGCAGAGCCTTTCATCTTCATTTGGGAAAAGCCGAGTCTTTAAATCCTAATCATGACCCCCGCAGGGATAGTTACTGACACATATTGACCACCTGGTCTCCACAACTTAGCCCCAAATAAACATTCCCCTCTGTGCACCCAGACTGGAATCAAAGGCTGGGGATGACTGGGGATGAGTAGGACGTTTACAGAAACAGTGAGGTGCTAATTGATTCAGAACAGGTCAACAGATAAAGGAATTTGGTTATTTACACTTTGAATCAGTATTGCCCATGTGGAGGGCAGGACTAATGGTCAAACCGCAATTCACAGCATGCAGAGAGGCGGGACCGAGTTCCTAAGGGAAATCCCACGGACAATTTCTAATAATGAACCATGAATGCGTCTCTATGTGACGGACACTCTATGACGGTAAAGCGGAAAATAAAGTAACTTGAAATTCTTCATGGTTTTAAATATCAGCTTGTTCCTTCTTGGTCTACAAAGTAATGAATGAAATTGTTTTCTATTCTCTGTTTCAGGAAAAAAATGAGAAGCTTGCAGTCTGGTGACCCACCATCTCCTCCTGTTCGATGATAAAATAAACCTTTTTTTTTTTTTAATTCTTTTAGCTAATTTAATCTTATGGTATCAATGTTTTCTTACGATACAAATTTTATTATAGAACGAAAAAGAAAGTATTGAATAGAAACTGAGCGATTAGTTCAATTTGATTTCCAGAAAGTATAACATAAAACCCACCTGACTAAAAGTCTTTCCAGCAGGTCTGGTGTCCTATAACCTTCTGGAGCAGTCACATTCCTGACTGCAATAACTGTGTGTCGGGTATGTGAACTCCTGATCTAGAGGTCACAATCCCACTGCCACCACGGCCAATATGTCTTTCTTTAAATCAACACAATGACCAGCAAGACATATTGGGGACTCTCGCTTTTTTTTTTTTTTTAATTGAAGATGTTGGGACTCCCCGGAATGGAGAAAACAAAACAGAAAATTTCAAAAAAAGAAGTTTGAATTTGGATTGGTCAGTCATGTCAGCAATTCGATATAAGGTCGTTAATGTGAAAATTGATAGATTTCTTTCATCTTTAATAGAAAACATTGAATATCTAAACTGGTGTTTCTCAACCAGAGTTCCATGAAAGGTTGGTAAAGGTTCCTCAGGAGAGACACTTGGGGGGAATTGGAGAGAATTTTTAACATTTTTTAAAGAAATGTAAAATTATTGATGTCTAAATAAAATATATAAAGGGTTATTCAATAAAAGTTCTATCTTTTAAAATGGTGCTAATTTGCACCCAACCAATCAGATGTTAGCTTTTAAATGTTAAATAGATCTGATTGGTTGGGGCTAAATTAGCACCATTTTAAATGATAAGAACGTTATTAATCTCCCTATAATCGTTACTTAATGTAGGAGTTTCCCGAGATATGAAAATGATTCCAAAGGTTCCACAAGGACCTTACGCAGTTTCTTTGACTTTCCACGAACTGCCCTACATTTTGTGTTGTCCCCAAACACAGCCTATGATCTGGCCTTGGAAAGGTCAATTTGACTTTACAATCGGATCAAGCACAGAGACCTGTTATGTCGGGTCAATGTGTGGCCACCATTAGCAGGCCAGGTCTATGTTCTTTTACATATGCAAATGTTCACAACAAAACAGGTTCCTCAACTGTGTTTTGGTGAACACAACGTTATCTGAGATGGTCTCTCCAGCTGTTGCTGAAATCCAAGTCTGGAAGTTAAGAAGTCTGACTGAGAATGATGGGAGTTATGTTACAATGACAGCTGAAGTCACAGGCTGAGCATTGTTGCTGCAGATGAACAGCAGATTCTAATCTATGATCCTTCAATTTGATTAGAATCACTCTCTGCACTTTTTTTAAGAGTCGAAATCTCAGTTGCATTCAGGAAGAAGCGATTATTAATAAACTGAATGTAAAAGGTGACACGGTACAAAATGTCAATAGGCAGGAAACGTTTAAACTTATGTAGAGCTGTACGAAGTATATACATCATGTGCATGAATCAGGTGACCTCCCTAGCAGTGCGAGCCAACATTATGAGTTCAGATAACTCAAAACTATTCAAACTAGTTTGCGTTCGAACTAGTTCGTTTTCACGGACTCGCGCGTGATTTTCGAATTTTCGCTAACCCTAGAATATAGTTTGTTTTCGCTAACCTTAGAATGTATCGTTCGCTAACCCTCGAATGTAGCCTTTGGTTTTCGATAATCCTCGAAAGTATCGTTCGTTAATCCTCGAAAGTATCATTTGTTTTCAGTAACCCTTGAAAGTAGCGTTCGATTTCGGTAACCCCTTAAATTAATGGTTCTATTTTCGGTAACCCTCAAAGTATTATCAGTAACCCTGGAATGTACCTTGCGCAATATCCGACATTTCCAGCTCGTGTTTAGGAAGTGTTATAACAGGTTTTGGTGACAGTGACATGTTCCCCAGACCATTTCCCAGGTGCTACAGCCATTTACAGTAAGTTACCATTGTTAGTTTAGCTGTAAATCATTCGTACTTTTTAACTATCACTCCCCATTGACTTTAATGGGTCCGAATTCTAACTTTCCCATCTCTAGTAAGGACATCACAAATGAACAACTTTATCATTTACAGAACATTCTTTGTGTACAATTTTTGTATATTCAATGATATGCAATGTTTCTTTTACCATTTATCTGCAGGTAGGGACAAGTCTACAGATAGAATTTCTATTATAATTGGCATCTCAAATCTCTATTTTCCTTGCTAGGATGTAACATTTGTTTGCCCGTTAGTATGTCGTATCTCCCATGGAACAGGTAATATACGGACAGCTTCATGTTAATACAAGGTGCCGACACCATATCATAACAGGCAGCCATCACTCGTTTGTAAGTATTTAAACAACCGGCTAATACCTACACCGGGTGATAATGAAGGCAATCAGTAATTCGCAACTACTAGCTGGGACTTAACTCTGAAACCAACAGGAAGTCTATTGGGCGTCATTTCTGGTGTTTGTGAAGAAGCAAAAGGGGGATCTCAGGCTAATCCACAACAGAGTCATTAGGTGTAAACGAAGGTTTACCTGTCAATACCAGTTAAAAAGAAACAACTGGCGGTGCAGTCAAGGTTTGCGAAATGGATAATATAATTAGGAAGGAGAGGACCTAAACAGATAAACCAATAATACTCTGTTCCCATTGCACAGGGATGAAACATCTGAAGTCACTTTGTAAATATTTAATACGTTGTTCTGCCATATAATTAAGGACCCAGGTAACTGGTGCAGTTGATACAGTCCGGTAGATCTGATTACTCTATAAACTTGGTAACGGCATAGATGACACAATGTGGCCAGAACCCTGGTCTATAGCACCCTGTGACCCTGCATACCCTTTCAGAAACCCTGGTCTATAGTCCCAGTGTACCCACACACCTTTCAGAAACCCTGGTCTATAGCACCCAGTTTCCCTCATACCCTTTCAGAACCTGGTCTATAGTACCCAGTGTACCCCACACACCCTTCAGAACCCTGAACTATAGCACCCAGTGTACCCTGCATACCCTTTCAGAAACCCTGGTCTATAGTACCCAGTGTACCCCACACACCCTTCAGAAACCCTGGTCTATAGCACCCAGTGTACCCTGCATACCCTTTCAGAAACCCTGGTCTATAGCACCCAGTGTACCCGCATACCTTTTCAGAAACCCTGGTCTATAGTACCCAGTGTACCCCACACACCCTTTCAGAAACCCTAGTCATAGCACCCAGTGTACCCTGCATACCCTTTCAGAAACCTGGTCTATAGTACCCAGTTGTACCCTGCATACCCTTTCAGAAACCCTGGTCTATAGCACCCAGTGTACCCCGCATACCCTTTCAGAAACCCTGGTCTATAGCACCCAGTGTACCCTGCATACCTTTCAGAAACCCTGGTCTATAGCACCCAGAGTACCCCACACACCCTTTCAGAAACCCTGTCATAACACCCAGTGTACCCACACACCCTGTCAGTAACCTGGTCATAGCACCCAGTGTACCACACACCCTGTCAGTAACCCGGTCTATACACCCATGTACCCACACACCCTGTCAGTAACCCTGGTCTATAGCACCCAGTGTACCCCACACACCCTCTCAGTAACCCTGGTCTATAGCACCCAGTGTACCCTACACACCCTGTCAGTAACCCTGGTCTATAGCACCCAGTGTACCCCACACACCCTCTCAGAAACCCTGGTCTATAGCACCCAGTGTACCCCACACACCTCAGTACCCCTGGTCACTCCTCAGTGACTTCTAATATCCTTATAATTTACAGTAGGGGATACGTTATCCCTTATAATACATGAGTGGTACCCAGAGTTCCCGGTATAACTCAGCCTGTGTCCTTGTACCTTTATATGGACACAGAACTCCTCAGTGACTTCTAATATCCTTATAATTTACAGTAGGGGATACATTATCCCTTATAACATGAGTGGTACCCAGAGTTCCCTGTATAACTCAGTCTGTGTCCTGGTACCTTTATATAGGCACAGAACTCCTTGTGACTTCTAATATCCTTATAAATTACAGTAAGGGCATTATCCCTTATATACATGAGTGGTACCCAGAGTTCCCTGTATAACTCAGTCTGTGTCCTTGTACCTTTATATGACACAGAACTCCTCAGTTACTTCCAATATCCTTATAATTTACAGTGGGGATACATTACCTTATAATACATGAGTGGTACCCAGAGTTCCCTGTATAACTCAGTCTGTGTCTTGTACCTTATATAGACACAGAACTCCAGTGGATTCTAATATCCTTATAATTTACAGTAGGGGATACATTATCCATTATAATACATGAGTGGTACCCAGAGTTCCCTGTATAACTCAGTCTGTGTCCTTGTACCTTTATATAGACACAGAACTCCTACTGTAAATTATAAGGATATTAGAAGTCACTGAGGAGTTCTGTGTCTATATAAAGGTACAAGGACCAGACTGAGTATACAGGGAACTCTGGGTACCACCATGTATTATAAGGATAATGTATCCCCTACTGTAAATTATAAGGATATTAGAAGTCACTGAGGAGTTCTGTGTCTATATAAGGTACAAGGACACAGACTGAGTTTACAGGGACTCTGGGTACCACTCATGTATTATGGGATAATGTATCCCCTACTGTAAATTATAAGGATATTGGAAGTAACTGAGGAGTTCTGTGTCCATATAAAGGTACAAGGACACAGACTGAGTTATACAGGGAACTCTGGGTACCACTCATGTATTATAAGGGATAATCCCTACTGTATTATAAGGATATTAGAAGTCACTAGGAGTTCTGTGCCTATATAGGTACAAGGACACAGACTGAGTTATACAGGGAACTCTGGGTAACCACTCATGTATTATATGGATAATGTATCCCCTACTGTAAATTATAAGGATATTAGAAGTCACTGAGGAGTTCTGTGTCCATATAAAGGTACAAGGACACGGCTGAGTTATACGGGAACTCTGGGTACCACTCATGTATTATAAGGGATAAGTTCCCCTACTGTAAATTATAAGGATATTAGAAGTCACTGAGGAGTTCTGTGTCTATATAAAGGTACAAGACACAGACTGAGTTATACAGGGACACTCGGGTACCACTCATGTATTAATGGATAATGTATCCCTACTGTAATTATAAGGATATTAGAAGTCACTGAGGAAGTTCTGGGTCTATATAAATATACAAGGACACAACTGAGTTATACAGGGAACTCTGGGTACCACTCATGTTATAGGATAATGTATCCCCTACGTGTAAATTATAAGATATTAGAAGTCACTGAGGAGTTCTGTGTCCATATAAAGGTACAAGGACACAGGCTGATTTTATACAGGGAACTCTGGGTACCACTCATGTATTATAAGGGATAAGTATCCCCTACTGTAAATTATAAGGATATTAGAAGTCACTGAGGAGTTCTGTGTCTATATATGGTACAAGGACACAGACTGAGTTATACAGGGAACTCTGGGTACCACCTGTATTATAAGGATAATGTATCTCCTACGTAAATTATAAGGATATTAAGTCACTGAGGATTCGTGTCTATATAAATATACAAGGACACGACTGAGTTATACGGAACTCTGGGTACCACTCATGTTATAAGGGATAATGTATCCCCTACTGTAAATTATAAGGATATTAGAAGTCACTGAGGTTCTGTGTCCATATAAAGGTACAAGGACACAGACTGGTTATACAGACTCTGGGTACCATCATGTATTATAAGGATATGTATCCCCTACTGTAAGTTATAATGATTTAGAAGTCACTGAGAGTTTTGACCATATTACAGGTTTTATAAAGGTTAGGAACTTGCAGTAACCTTTGCTATGATCATCTGTGCATAAACTCTGCCCATTCTCGCTAAGGCCACCTGCAATAGTAATGAGTACCTATTGTCGGGGGACACCTATAAAATCCCAAGCACCATAGTAAATGGGCGGAGATTAGTGCTGCACATAGTCATACACCGGTCTTTTAGTTCCATCAAATCAATGAAAATTGGATTCCCTGTCCCATTTCTGTTCAATAGACCGCCGCCCTGATCGTTTGATTAGTATTGATGTATTGATTAGTATTGATGTATTAATTAGTATTGATAGTATTGATTCGTATTGATCGTATTGATTAGTTGCATTATCAATAGGCATATGGCTAGTCTTAGTCTGTGTACACACCACTCGGTTCTTCATTCCGACGCGCTGGCCATTGCAAGTGCTCGGCTGGACGAAGCACTTTAGGTTGCAGCAAAAGTAGCTGCGGCCGACCGTTTGCCACAGCCGATCGCATGATTGCCTGTGGTTTTCCGACACGTCCGATCGGATATTCGTGCGGTCAGCGTCACAGGCTGCCGCAAATCAATGCAATCTTTTTCAGCCAGATCACTCAATACACCGACCGCTCGGTCCAAAGAGAGATAAAGACACAAGACAGACTATTATCTAACTGGTTAGTGCACCCTAATAATTACATCCTACAATATATTAATCGTGTCCCCCAACCACCAGGGCATCTGTAACCCAGTTCAATTCTATTTTAAAGGATCTTATATGAAAGTTTGTAGATCCATCATGGCCATGTGAGAGCCATGAACAGAGGGCTAAGTGTTGCGTATGGATTAAGTGCCCGGGACGTATCAATAGGAGTGTAGAACAGGGGCCCCTTTGTGCGCGGGCTCATCAGAATGTTGCTGAATTTGTAATGAATGTCGACTTCAAGGAGGTTACCGATTGGTGCACAGACACACACAGTGATCCCACAATATACCCACGTCCTGGGACAAAAGGAAGTGACACACTTGTCCATTTACAAAGCACAGACTGGCAGGTGCGACACTGGTAAGGACCCCGAATTCAGGCAGAGATCCTGTTGGTTACACCAGTGTGTCCGTGGAAAGAGAAAGTAACAACACACGCCAAAGGTCAATACCTTCCGTCACTACAAATGTGTGTGTTATTATTATTATTGGGATTTATATAGCGCCAACATCTTCCATAGTGCTTTACAATGATGTATCATTCACATCTGGCCCTGCCCCAAGAGCTTACAATCTAGTTAATAATTATATTATTGTGGATTTATATGCACCAACATCTTCCGTGCGCTTTACATTCCATGTATAAATTCACATCAGGCCCTGCCTGAAGAGCTTAGAGTCTAGTTAATAATTATTATTATTGTGGATTTATATAGCGCCAACATCTTCCGTAGCGCTTTACAATTACATGTATACATTCACATCAGGTCCTGCCCCGAAGAGCTTACAATCTAGTTAATAATTATTATTGTGGATTTATATAGCACCAACATTTCCGTAGCCTTTAACATGACATTTATACATCACATCAGGCCCTGCCCGAAGAGCTTACAATCTAGTTATAATTATTATTATTGTGGATTTATATAGCACCAACATCTTCCGTAGCACTTTACAATGACATGTATACATTCACATCAGGCCCTGCCCCGAAAAGCTTACAATCTAGTTAATAATTATTATTATTGTGGATTTATATAGCACCACATCTTCCGTAGCGCTTTACAATTCCATGTATAAATTCACATCAGCCCTGCCCTGAAGAGCTTACAGTCTAGTTAATAATTATTATATTGTGGATTTATATAGAGCCAACATCTTCCGTACACTTTACAATTACATGTAACATTCACATCAGGCCCTGCCCCGAAGAGCTTACAATCAGTTAATAATTATTACTATTGTGGATTTATATAGCACCAACATCTTCCGTAGTGCTTTACAATTCCATGTATACATTCACATCAGGCCCTGCCCCGAAGAGCTTACAGTCTAGTTAATAATATTATTATTGTGGATTTATATAGCGCCAACATCTTCCGTACGCTGTTACAATTCCATGTATACATTCACATTAGACCCTGCCCCGAAGAGCTTACAATCTAGTTAATATTATTATTATTTGTGGATTTATATAGCGCCAACATCTTCCGTAGCGCTTTACAATTCCATGTATACTTCACATCAGGCCCTGCCCTGAAGAGCTTACAATCTAGTTAATTATTATTATTATTGTGGATTTATATAGCGCCAACTCTTCTGTAGTGCTTTACAATTACATGTATACATTCCATCAGGCCCTGCCCCGAAGAGCTTACATCTAGTTATAATTATTATTATTGTGGATTTATAGCGCCAACATCTTCCGTAGCGCTTTACAATTACATGTATACATTCACATCAGGCCCTGCCACGAAGAGCTTACAATCTAGTATAATTATATTATTGTGGATTTATATAGCGCCAACATCTTCCGTAGCGCTTTAAAATTCCATGGATACATTTACATCAGGCCCTGCCCTGAAGAGCTTACAGTCTAAGCACATTTATTGACACATACAACCTATCAGTATGTCTTTATGATTGTGGGGGAAACCGGAGTGCCCGAGGAACCCACGCAAGCACGGGGAGAACATACAAACTCCTTGCAGATGTGTCCAAGGGTGGAATCGAACTCAGGACTTCAGCGCTGCAAGGAATCAGTGCTAACCACCGAGCTGCCCCTGTTTTCTATTAAAGGGAACATTATAAGCAAAATGAATTGTCCAGACCTGGGAATGTAAACTAGACAGTTCGGTGTTAAATCATTCCAACTACCAACCTAATATTAGGTGTATGGCCAGAATTATAGTCTGGGGCCAAATGAAGATTTGGCTTTAAAGAAGCAGCAAAGGATCTTGGGTGAACTAGCAGAAGTGGTGACACAATTGAAGTAATTGGAATTTTTTAAAGTAGAACTTTCAGGTATTTTTTTTTTTTTTACACGGGGAATAACCAAAACTTAATTTATTTTTCGACTTTAGTTCTCCTTAAAATACGAAATAATTTTACGTCCGCTATCGCCACAACCGTACCTGTCAGTTCTATAAACCCCCTAAAGACAAGACATGGATATCATTGTGGGATATTCCTGGTGATTGAGCGAGAGAGAGACAGGCACAAGAGACCGACACAAGGGAAGAGACAGGTGCAATAAAATCATTGATTTTAACAGGTTTGTGCGAATCCTTCCTCCCATCTCACCTTGTCTGTGTGTGGACACTTGCTGGGGTATAAACATCCATTACGTGTGAACACTTGATTTGAGAAGTGACAGCTGGATCATTGCTGAGCTGTAGAAAGCCCCAGAAAACGACCCCCAGCACAGATTTGCAGACATTCTGGCACCAGGCAATCATCTATCATCTGACAGTCACCTGTAGCTCCCCTGGACCGAGATCTGCTCTATACCCACAGTGCGGGCAATTATAAACTGCCAGAGCAGGGCACGAGAACCGTCGGTGCCTTGGGAGTGAAATTACCCTACAGTTTTGCTTTATTTTACAATTCGCCAAGTTCTGCTGTCTAATTATTTGTCCTTTTTTTTGTGTGTGTGTTCTGCCAATTTTCAATCTGACGGTTAAAATTCTCTCTTCTTGACGCCCGTCTCTGACCCCAGTAACCCGTAAACAAACAGACTGTCAGTGTTGCCTTTAATCTTAGTTTTGGTTATTTTTGTGGTGCTCCCTTTGCTTTCCAGTTCACCCAGATGGAGTGGGATTTTATTCCAATAAAGGGGATACACATGGGCGATCGACCGTTTCGTCACTAGAGAGAGTGCTTGGCCAGGCCGAATCACTGTCGGTCACAGCGAGACCAATGATCGGCAGTGATTTTCCGACATACCTGGATCGGGCGAACAGGCGACCAACATCGGAGACCGGATTTTTTGGCTAGAGGGAGCGTTACACGGAAATATCGGTGGGATCGTCTTTTGCACCCAGGCTGTGGTCACAATATGGTAAAGCAGTAACAAGCAGATCACGATGCACAGTTCACTTGTGTTACCGTGTGTTCGTGCTGTTATTTCCATATCGTATCGTGTGTACGATTCACCCAAAATGCATTCCTCAAATACGGATAGCTATGCGTTCAGTGTGATGAACCGGCGTGCAATTCTCATGCATTTGAGGATTCCAAAACGCATTAAAAAGAGCGTGAGAAACGCTCCGGCCTGGCTCTAGTCATATCCGCACGGACCCCTGTAAGGGAAAAATGTATTGTCACTAAACAAAGGCTGATCACCCCAGCTATATATATACAACGGGGCATTGCGGGCAAAGATGTATCCAACTAAACAGGTGTTATTTAGTTTGTGTGTGTGTGTAGAATTGCAACACGAAAACTCATTGAGTATAACACACATCACAGCTTTTCAGGCACCGTGATTGGCTATTTGCAGTCATACACAGATCACTGATAAAGTTGGGCAAAAAAAATCTTTTACAATTAAAATTTTAGCTTGTCCCACTTCGCTTTTTCTCGAACTGGCACGCCCGATGCTGGCACTTTTGCTGTTCCGGCCGAAGGCTAGTGGCGAATGGTCAGAACAAATACATGTCATGGTGTGTACCCAGCCTTAAAGGTTGGCCCTACATTGTAGAAATCTATTATACATACATACAGCGTGATATAATGGGGTGTGGGAAAAACAAATCAAACAGGAAAAGGCATTGATTGCATTGACAAGCATTGCGTGCAGGCGTGTAATGTAAGTTCACACATAACAAGGACTAAGGACTTCGCTATGGAAGATTTCCTGACTATAACATGCGGAAAAATCCGGAACAAAAGACACATCCGAAGACAAACGTATCTCTTTACAATTCGGGGGCAGCTCACCGCATGATTTGGAAAATTGATGCTTCCGTTGTCGCCATGACAATATATTTTATCTCTGGCCTTAAAGCTGTAAAATTGCTTTTATCTTTAGAACAGTATTGCTTTTATGATTGTACAGTTAGCCGCAATAAATCCGCACCAGATAACACAGGAAATGACACTGCAATGTATGCTTGTGTACTGTACTCCGAACACTAATGGTGGCTATACTTAACAATCTATCTTTATCAGCAGACCTTAATGATGTCACCATGTATGTCATGTTATGCTTAGTGATGTCACCTGCCACATGACTCCCTGAAACATGTATATTCAAACATTGCTCTATTTGAACTATATTGCTTTAGAAACTAAAGTAATAATAAGTAGCTTTTTTAAAAATAGTTTTTAAATCTCCAATACATTTTACTATAATTGCAGTTATTTTTATAGTTTTAAACTATAACTTAGGAATCAGGCTGGGCGTCTTTATGTAAACACCGACCTTTCTCGCTTAAATGATCAAAGTATTTTCTGTAGTTCTGATTGAATGTAATGGACGACATTAAACATTAACGGCCAAAACAGTGAACATTGTCGAACATATGTTATCATAGTTGGTACATCTGCTTACAGTTAACATTGTCGTTGTATTGTCGTTGTTACGATCGCAATAACCTTTTGTAGTGTACTGTCACCTTAAAGATGCCAATATATTAGCCTTCCCGATCCCGCGCTATTCATCATGCCTTTCGGATCTTCTTTGCGACCGACATGGCCAAATGAATCGGCCAGATGGGACCCCCAAGCCTATGTCAGTCACAGAAGAAGATACGGAAAGGCACTTCCTGCAGAATTGATTGAATGGCGCGGGATTGGTCAGCAGGTAAGCTCTAATGTATTTCCTATGCCCCTTGGGTGGGGGTTGGAGACGTCTGCACCATACCAGGCTAAAGCCTCGTACCACTCGATTTTCGAGCGAGGCTTAAGCTTAAGCTCTAATGCTCTAATGTTGGGCACCTTTAGACTGTATGAAGATTATACAATTCCATGCCACAATCAGATTAGGTAGTATGCTGTAGTTTTCAAGGAGAACAAAGTTAAATACAATGGAATAATTCTTAAATGATTTTCTCTCTATTCCTATTGAGCACTAATTAGTTTTTCTCAATTCTCAGCCCGCTCAGGAAGGTCAGGGGCAGGTCATCCAGTAGTGACCGTGTACACATGTTTATTAATGGAATAGAATGTGCAGCCAATTCTGGTTTATTATTAAGAAATTAGAACATGGAATGAGGAGGAATCTGGGCTCTGGGAGCAGGTTTGTTTTATCTACAAAAGAGGCGCCTAGGAATGATTTATTACCTTGTATAAATATTAATGGGTCAGAAATAAACTCTCTTTCATGAACCGAGCACAACTGAATGGCATTGGGTAAGTGCCAAAATAGTAGAATAATATAATAAAGAATAGTATAATAAAGTATAGTAGTATTTTGATTTTATAAAGACATATGTCCATCTAGTCCAACCCATCTAGCAATATCCTCATTTCCTGCCTAACTGTTAATTCAGAAAGGCAAAAAAAAACACCAAATTTATGAAGGGGAAAAAAAACTTCCCTGGACAACTCTACTTTATTTATCAATCCCAGTAACTTGTAACATTCCTGTTTGTAGAAACTCATCCAGCTTTTTATTAAACTGACCATGAACCTGCCATAACAACGTCCACTGGAAGACAGTTCCATAGCTTACCGTTCTCAGTGACAAACCCTTTCCCAACTTCTATGTATCAATACCAGTAACTTGTAACATTCCTTGTTTGTAGAAACCCATCCAGCTTTTTATAAACTGACCAATGAACCTGCCATAACAAACGTCCACTGAAGAGACAGTTCATAGCTTTACCGTTCTCAGTGACAACCCTTTCCCAACTCTACTTATGTATCATACCAGTAACTTGTAACATTCCTGTTTGTAAAAACCCATCCACTTTTATTAAACTGACCAATGAACCTGCCATAACACGTCCACTGGAAGACAGTTCCATAGCTTTACCATCTCACAGTGACAAACCCTTCCCAACTCTACTTTATGTATCAATACCAGTAACTTGTAACATTCCTTGTTTGTAGAAACTCATCCAGCTTTTTATTAAACTGACCAATGAACCTGCCATAACACGTCCACTGGAAGACAGTTCCATAGCTTTACCGTTCTCACAGTGACAAACCCTTTCCCACATCTACTTTATGATTCAATACCAGTATCTTGTAACATTCCTTGTTTAGAAACTCATCCAGCTTTTTATTAAACTGACCAATGAACCTGCCATAACAACGTCCACTGGAAGACAGTTCCATAGCTTTAACCGTCTCACAGTGATATAGACCAGGGTTACTGACAGGGTGTGTGAGGTACACTGGGTGCTATAGACCAGGGTTACTGACAGGGTGTGTGAGGTACACTGGGTGCTATAGACCAGGGTTACTGACAGGGTGTGTAGGGTACACTGGGTGTTATAGACCAGGGTTTCTGAAAGGGTGTGTGGGGTACTCTGGGTGCTATAGACCAGGGTTTCTGAAAGGGTATGCAGGGTACACTGGGTGCTATAGACCAGGGTTTCTGAAAGGGTATGCGGGGTACACTGGGTGCTATAGACCAGGGTTTCTGAAAGGGTATGCAGGGTACACTGGGTACTATAGACCAGGGTTTCTGAAAGGGTATGCAGGGTACACTGGGTGCTATAGACTAGGGTTTCTGAAAGGGTGTGTGGGGTACACTGGGTACTATAGACCAGGGTTTCTGAAAGGGTATGCAGGGTACACTGGGTGCTATAGACCAGGGTTTCTGAAAGGGTATGCAGGGTACACTGGGTGCTATAGACCAGGGTTTCTGAAAGGGTGTGTGGGGTACACTGGGTACTATAGACCAGGGTTTCTGAAAGGGTATGCAGGGTACACAGGGTGCTATAGACCAGGGTTTCTGGCCACATTGTTGCCATTTCTATGCCGTTACCAAGTTTATAGAGTAATCAGATCTACCGGACTGTATCAACTGCACCAGTTACCTGGGTCCTATAATTATATGGCAGAACAACGTATTAAATATTTACAAAGTGACTTCAGATGTTTCATCCCTGTGCAATGGGAACAGAGCATTATTGGTTTATCTGTTTAGGTCTCTTCCTTCCTAATTATATTATCCATTTCGCAAACCTTGACTGCACCGCCAGTTGTTTCTTTTTAACTGGTATTGACAGGTTAAACCTTCGTTTACACCTAATGACTCTGTTGTGAGATTAGCCTGAGTTCCCCCTTTTGCTTCTTCACAAACACCAGAAATGACGCCCAATAGACTTCCTGTTGGTTTCAGAGTTAAGTCCCAGCTAGTAGTTGCGAATTACTGATTGCCTTCATTATCACCTCGGTGCTAGGTATTAGCCGGTTGTTTAAATACTTACAAACGAGTGATGGCTGCCTGTTATGATATGGTGTCGGCACCTTTGTATTAACATGATGCTGTCCGTATATTACCTGTTCCATGGGAGACACGACATACTAACAGGGCCAAACAAATGTTACATCCTAGCAAGGAAAATAGAGATTTGAGATGCCAATTATAATAGAAATTCTATCTGTAGACTTGTCCCTACCTGCAGATAAATGTTAAAAAGAACCATTGCATATCATTGAATATACAAAAATTGTACACAAAGAATGTTCTGTAAATGATAAAGTTGTTCATTTGTGATGTCCTTACTAGAGATGGGAAAGTTAGAATTCGGACCCATTAAAGTCAATGGGGAGTGATAGTTAAAAAAGTCCGAATGATTTACAGCTAAACTAACAATGGTAACTTACTGTAAATGGCTGTAGCACCTGGGAAATGGTCTGGGGAACATGTCACTGTCACCAAAACCTGTTATAACACTTCCTAAACACGAGCTGGAAATTGTCGGATATTGCGCAAGGTACATTCCAGGGTTACTGAATAATACTTTTGAGGGTTACCGAAAATAGAACCATTAATTTAAGGGGTTACCGAAATCAAACGCTACTTTCAAGGGTTACTGAAAACAAATGATACTTTCGAGGATTAACGAACGATACTTTCGAGGATTATCGAAAACCAAAGGCTACATTCGAGGGTTAGCGAACGATACATTCTAAGGTTAGCGAAAACAAACACTATATTCTAGGGTTAGCGAAAATTCGAAAATACAGCCGCGAGTCCGTGAAAACGAACTAGTTCGAACGCAAACTAGTTTGAATAGTTTTGTGTTCATCTGAACTCATAATGTTCGGCTCGCACTGCTTAGTGAGGTCACCTGATTCATGCACATGATGTATTATACTTCGTACAGCTCTACATAAGTTTAAACGTTTCCTGCCTATTGACATTTTGTACCGTGTCACCTTTTACATTCAGTTTATTAATAATCGCTTCTTCCTGCAAATGCAACTGAGATTTCGACTCTTAAAAAAAGTGCAGAGTCCAGATTCTAATCCAATTGAAAGGATCATAGATTAGAATCTGCCTGTTCATCTGCAGCAACAATGCTCAGCCTGTGACTTCAGCTGTCATTGTAACATAACTCCCATCATTCTCAGTCAGACTTCTTAACTTCCAGACTTGGATTTCAGCAACAGCTGGAGAGACCATCTCAGATAACGTTGTGTTCACCAAAACACAGTTGAGGAACCTGTTTTGTTGTGAACATTTGCATATGTAAAAGAACATAGACCTGGCCTGCTAATGGTGGCCACACATTGACCCGACATAACAGGTCTCTGTGCTTGATCCGATAGTAAAGTCAAATTGACCTTTCCAAGGCCAGATCATAGGCTGTGTTTGGGGACAACACAAAATGTATGGGCAGTTCGTGGAAAGTCAAAGAAACTGCGTAAGGTCCTTGTGGAACCTTTGGAATCATTTTCATATCTCGGGAAACTCCTACATTAAGTAACGATTATCAGGGAGATTCAATAAACGTTCTTATCATTTAAAATGGTGCTAATTTAGCCCCAACCAATCAGATCTTATTTAACATTTAAAAGCTAACATCTGATTGGTTGGTGCAAAATTAGCACCATTTTAAAAGATAAGAACTTTTATTGAATAACCCTTTATATATTTTATTTTAGACATCAATAATTTTACATTTTCTTTAAAAAATGTTAAAAATTCTCTCAAATTCCCCCCAAGTGTCTCTCCTGAGGAACCTCTACCAACCTTTCATGGAACTCTGGTTGAGAAACACCAGTTTAGATATTCAATGTTCTCTATTAAAGATGAAAGAAATCTATTCAATTTTCACATTAACGACCTTATATCGAATTGCTGACATGACTGACCAATCCAAAATTCAAACTTCTTTTTTTTGAAATTTTCTGTTTTGTTTTTCTCCATTCCGGGGAGTCCCAACATCTTCAATTAAAAAAAAAAAAAAAAGCGAGAGTCCCCAATATGTCTTGCTGGTCATTGTGTTGATTTAAAGAAAGACATATTGGCCGTGGTGGCAGGTGGGATTGTGACCTCTAGATCAGGAGTTCACATACCCGACACACAAGTTATTGCAGTCAAGAATGTGACTGCTCCAGAAGGTTATAGGACACCAGACCTGCCTGGAAAGACTTTTAGTCAGGTGGGTTTTATGTTATACTTTCTGGAAATCTAAAATTGAACTAATCGCTCAGTTTCTATTCAATAAATTTCTTTTTCGTTCTATAATAAAAATTTGTATCGTAAGAAAACATTGATACCATAAGATTAAATTAGCTTAAAAGAATTAAAAAAAAAAAAAGGTTTTATTTTATCATCGAACAGGAGGAGATGGTGGGTCACCAGACTGCAAGCTTCTCATTTTTTTCCTGAAACAGAGAATAGAAAACAATTTAATTCATTCACTTTGTAGACCAAGAAGGAACAAGCTGATATTTAAAACCATGAAGAATTTCAAATGTTACTTTATTTTCCGCTTTATCCAGTCATAGACGTGTCCGTCACATAGAGACGCATTCATGGTTCATTATTAGAAATTGTCCGTGGGATTTCCCTTAGGAACTCGGTCCCGCCTCTCTGCATGCTGTGAATTGCTGGTTTGACCATTAGTCCTGCCCTCCACATGGGCACATACTGATTCCAAAGTGTAAATAACCAAATTCCTTTATCTGTTGACCTGTTCTGAATCAATTAGCACCTCCACTGTTTCTGTAAACGTCCCTACTCATCCCCAGTCATCCCCAGCCTTTGATTCCAGTCTGGGTGCACAGAGGGGAATGTTTATTTGGGGCTCAAGTTGTGGAGACCAGGTGGTCAATATGTGTCAGTAACTATCCCTGCAGGGGTCATGATTAGGATTTAAAGACTCGGCTTTTCCCTAAATGAAGATGAAAGGCTCTGCTGGGTCCCTGGTGCCATCACATCATACCTGACCTCTCAGCAGTGAGGCGACAGATACGTAGATTTGTTTGGCAGAACTTTGTCTGTAATATTTCCATATGTAATTCCGGCAGGTACTTCGGTGTACAGACCTATATTAACAACCATACGGCCACTTCAATCTACTGCTGTGTCTGTCCGGTCCATGACTTTCAGTATATAAACTGCATCAAACTTTATTTATTAGTAGGAAACAAATCTGATCCCTGGTTTTCTTTTAAATCAAAATAATTATTATTTTATAAAATGACACATATGGGTGTGTTTACAATCAGCCAATCAGATGTAAATTATAGGTATTAGAAGTCACTGAGAAGTTCTGTGTCTATATAAAGGTACAAGGACACAGCTGAGTTATACAGGGAACTCTGGGTACCACTCATGTATTATAAGGGATAATGTATCCCTACTGTAAATTATAAGGATATTAGAAGTCACTGAGGAGTTCTGTGTCTATATAAAGGTACAAGGACACAGACTGAGTTATACAGGGAACTCTGGGTATACTCATGTATTATAAGGGATAATGTATCCCCTACTGTAAATAAGGTATTAAGTCACTGAGGAGTTCGTGTCTATATAAAGGTACAAGGACACCGACTGATATATACAGGGAACTCTGGGTACCACTCATGTATTATAAGGATAATGTATCCCCTACTGTAAATTATAAGGATATTAGAAGTCACTGAGGAGTTCTGTGTCTATATAAAGGTACAAGGACACAGACTGAGTTATACAGGGAACTGGGTACCACTCATGTATTATAAGGGATAATGTATCCCCTACTGTAAATTATAAGGATATTGGAAGTACTGAGGAGTTCTGTGTCCATATAAAGGTACAAGGACAAGACTGAGTATACAGGGGAACTCTGGGTACCACTCATGTATTATAAGGGATAATGTATCCCCTACTGTAAATTATAAGGATATTGGAAGTCACTGAGGAGTTCTGTGTCCATATAAAGGTACAAGGACACAGACTGAGTTATACAGGGAACTCTGGGTACCACTCATGTATTATAAGGGATCCTCAGTGACTTCTAATATCCTTATAATTTACAGTAGGGGATACATTATCCATTATATAATGAGTGTTACCCAGAGTTCCCGTTAATAACTCAGTCTGTGTCCTTGTACCTTTATATAGGCACAGAATCTCCTTAGTGATTCTAATATCCTTATAATTTTACAGAAGGGATTATCCCTTATAATACATGAGTGGTACCCAGAGTTCCCTGTATAACTCAGTCTGTGTCCTTTGTACCTTTATATGGACACAGAACTCCTCATTTACTTCCAATATCCTTAATTACGTAGGGATACATTATCCCTTATAATACATGAGTGGTACCCAGAGTTCCCTTATAACTCAGTCTGTGTCCTTGTACCTTTATATAGACACAGAACTCCTCAGTACTTCTAATATCCTTATAATTTACAGTAGGGGATCACTTATCCTTATAACATGAGTGGTACCCAGAGTTCCCTGTATATATCAGTCTGTGTCCTTGTACCTTTATATAGACACAGAACTCCTCAGTGACTTCTAATATCCTTATAATTTACAGTAGGGATACATTATCCCTTATAATACATGAGTAGGTACCCAGAGTTCCCTGTATAACTCAGTCTGTGTCCTTGTACCTTTATATAGACACAGAACTCCTCAGTGCCTCTTAATATCCTTATAATTTACAGTAGGGGATACATTATCCCTTATAATACATGAGTGGTACCCAGAGTTCCCTGTAAACTCAGTCTGTGCTTGTACCTTTATATAGACACAGAACTTCTCAGTGACTTCTAATATCCTTATAATTTACATCTGATTGGCTGATTGATAACACAGGCCCATAATGTGTCATTTATAAAAAAAAATAATTATTTTGATTTAAAAGAAAACCAGGGATCAGATTTGTTTCCTACTAATAAATAAAGTTTGATGCAGTTTATATACGAAAGTCATGGACCGACAGACACAGCAGTAGATTGAAGTGGCCGTATGGTTGTTAATATAGGTCTGTACACCGAAGTACCTGCCGGAATTACATATGGATATTACAGACAAAGTTTCCCAAACAAATCTACGTATCTGTCGCCTCACTGCTGAGAGGTCAGGTATGATGTGATGGCACCAGGGACCCAGCAGAGCCTTTCATCTTCATTAGGGAAAAGCGAGTCTTAATCCTAATCATGACCCCCGCAGGGATAGTTACTGACACTATTGACCACCTGGTCTCCACAACTTTGAGCCCCAAATAAACATTCCCCTCTGTGCACCCAGACTGGAATCAAAGGCTGGGGATGACTGGGGATGAGTAGGGACGTTTACAGAAACAGTGGAGGTGCTAATTGATTCAGACAGGTCAACAGATAAAGGAATTTGGTTATTTACACTTTGGAATCAGTATGTGCCCATGTGGAGGGCAGGACAATGGTCACAGCAATTCACACACATGCAGAGAGGCGGACCGGTTCCTAAGGGAAATCCCACGGACAATTTCTAATAATGAACCATGAATGCGTCTCTATGTGATGACGGCACGTCTATGACTGGATAAAGCGGAAAATAAAGTACATTTGAAATTCTTCATGGTTTTAAATATCAGCTTGTTCCTTCTTGGTCTACAAAGTGAATGAATGAAATTGTTTTCTATTCTCTGTTTCAGGAAAAAATGAGAAGCTTGCAGTCTGGTGACCCACCATCTCCTCCTGTTCGATGATAAAATAAAACCTTTTTTTTTTTTTAATTCTTTTAAGCTAATTTAATCTTATGGTATCAATGTTTTCTTACGATACAAATTTTTATATAACGAAAAGAAATGTATTGAATAGAAACTGAGCGATTAGTTCAATTTTAGATTTCCAGAAAGTATAACATAAACCCACCTGACTAAAAGTCTTCCCGGCAGGTCTGGTGTCCATAACCTTCTGGAGCAGTCACATTCCTGACTGCAATAACTTGTGTGTCGGGTATGTGAACTCCTGATCTAGAGGTCACAATCCCACCTGCCACCACGGCCAATATGTCTTTCTTTAATCAACACAATGACCAGCAAAGACATATTGGGGACTCTCGCTTTTTTTTTTTTTTTTAATTGAAGATTTGGGACTCCCCAATGGAGAAAAACAAAACAGAAAATTTCAAAAAAAGAAGTTTGAATTTTGGATTGGTCAGTCATGTCGCAATTCGATATAAGGTCGTTATGTGAAAATTGAATAGATTTTTTCATCTTTATAGAGAACATTGAATATCTAAACTGGTGTTTCTCAACCAGAGTTCCATGAAAGGTTGGTAAAGGTTCCTCAGGAGAGACACTTGGGGGGAATTTGAGAGAATTTTTAACATTTTTTAAAGAATGTAAATTATTGATGTCTAAAATAAAATATATAAAGGGTTATTCAATAAAAGTTCTATCTTTTAAAATGTGCTAATTTTGCACCAACCAATCAGATGTTAGCTTTTAAATGTTAAATAAGATCTGATTGGTTGGGGCTAAATTAGCACCATTTTAAATGATAAGACGTTTATTGAATCTCCCTGATAATCGTTACTTAATGTAGAGGTTCCCCGAGATATGAAAATGATTCCAAAGGTTCCACAAGGACCTTACGCAGTTTCTTTGACTTTCCACGAACTGCCCATACATTTTGTGTTGTCCCCAACACAGCCTATGATCTGGCCTTGGAAAGGTCAATTTGACTTTACAATCGGATCAACACAGAGACCTGTTATGTCGGGTCAATGTGTGGCCACCATTAAGGCCAGGTCTATTTTCTTTACATATGCAAATGTTCACAACAAAACAGGTTCCTCAACTGTGTTTTGGTGAACACACACGTTATCTGAGATGGTCTCTCCAGCTTTGCTGAAATCCAAGTCTGGAAGTTAAGAAGTCTGACTGAGAATGATGGGAGTTATGTTACAATAGACGCTGAAGTCACAGGCTGAGCATTGTTGCTGCGCAGATGAACAGGCAGATTCTAATCTATGATCCTTTCAATTTGATTAGAATCTGGACTCTCTGCACTTTTTTTAAGAGTCGAAATCTCAGTTGCATTTACAGGAAGAAGCGATTATTATAAACTGAATGAAAAGGTGACACGGTACAAAATGTCAATAGGCAGGAAAACGTTTAAACTTATGTAGAGCTGTACGAAGTATAATACATCATGTGCATGAATCAGGTGACCTCCTAAGCAGTGCGAGCCGAACATTATGAGTTCAGATGAACACAAAACTATTCAAACTAGTTTGCGTTCGAACTAGTTCGTTTTCACGGACTCGCGGCTGTATTTTCGAATTTTCGCTAACCCTAGAATATAGTGTTTGTTTTCGCTAACCTTAGAATGTATCGTTCGCTAACCCTCGAATGTAGCCTTTGGTTTTCGATAATCCTCGAAAGTATCGTTCGTTAATCCTCGAAAGTATCATTTGTTTTCAGTAACCCTTGAAAGTAGCGTTCGATTTCGGTAACCCCTTAAATTAATGGTTCTATTTTCGGTAACCCTCAAAAGTATTATTCAGTACCCTGGAATGTACCTTGCGCAATATCCGACAATTTCCACTCGTGTTTAGGAAGTGTTATAACAGGTTTGGGTGACAGTGACATGTTCCCCAGACCATTTCCCAGGTGCTACAGCCATTTACAGTAAGTTACCATTGTTAGTTTAGCTGTAAATCATCTGTACTTTTTTAACTATCACTCCCCATTGACTTTAATGGGTCCGAATTCTAACTTTCCCATCTCTAGTAGGACATCACAAATGAACAACTTTTCATTTACAGAACATTCTTTGTGTACAATTTTTGTATATTCAATGATATGCAATGGTTCTTTTTACCATTTATCTGCAGGTAGGGACAAGTCTACAGATAGAATTTCTATTATAATTGGCATCTCAAATCTCTATTTTCCTTGCTAGGATGTAACATTTGTTTGGCCCTGTTAGTATGTCGTATCTCCCATGGAACAGGTAATATCGGACAGCGTCATGTTAATACAAAGGTGCCGACACCATATCATAACAGGCAGCCATCACTCGTTTGTAAGTATTAAAAACAACCGCAATACCTAGCACCGCACCGGGTGATAATGAAGGCATCAGTAATTCGCAACTACTAGCTGGGACTTAACTCTGAAACCAACGAAGTCTATTGGGCGTCATTTCTGGTGTTTGGAAAGCAAAAGGAATTCACGGCTAATCTCACACAGAGTCATTAGGTGTAAACGAAGGTTTAACCTGTCAATACCAGTTAAAAGAAACACTGGCGGTGCATTCAAGGTTTGCGAAATGGATAAATAATTAGAAGGAAGAGACCTAAACAGATAAACCAATAATACTCTGTTCCCATTGCACAGGGATGAAACATCTGAAGTCACTTTTTAAATATTTAATACGTTGTTCTGCCATATAATTATAGAGCCCGGTAACTGGTGCAGTTGATACAGTCCGGTAGATCTGATTACTCTATAAACTTGGTAACGGCATAGAAATGCACAATGTGCCAGAACCCTGTCTATAGCACCCTGGACCCTGCTACCTTTCAGAACCCTGGTCTATGTACCCAGTGTACCCCACACACCCTTTCAGAAACCCTGGTCTATAGCACCCAGTTTCCCTGCATCCCTTTCAGAAACCCTGGTCTATAGTACCCAGTGTACCCCACCACACCTTTCAGAACCCTGAACTATAGCACCCAGTGTACCCTGCATACCCTTTCAGAAACCCTGGTCTATAGTACCCAGTGCACCCCCACACACTATCAGAAACCCTGGTCTATAGTACCCAGTGTACCCTGCATACCCTTTCAGAAACCCTGGTCTATAGCACCCAGTGTACCCTGCATACCCTTTCAGAAACCCTGGTCTATAGTACCCAGTGTACCCCACACACCCTTTCAGAAACCCTAGTCTATAGCACCCGTGTACCCTGCATACCCTTTCAGAAACCCTGGTCTATAGTACCCAGTGTACCCTGCATACCCTTTCAGAAACCCTGGTCTATAGCACCCAGTGTACCCCGCATACCCTTTCAGAAACCCTGGTCTATAGCACCCAGTGTACCTGCATCCCTTTCAGAAACCCTGGTCTATACACCCAAGTACCCCCACACCCTTTCAGAAACCCTGTCTATAACACCCAGTGTACCCTACACACACCCTGTCAGTAACCCTGGTCTATAGCACCCAGTGTACCTCACACACCCTTCAGTAAACCCTGGTCTATGCACCCAGTGTACCTCACACACCCTGTCATAACCCTGGTCTATAGCACCCAGTGTACCCCACACACCCTCTCAGTAACCCTGGTCTATAGCACCAGTGTACCCTACACACCCTGTCAGTACCCTGGTCTATAGCACCCGACCGCCACCCTCAGACCCGGTAAGCCAGTGTACCCCACACACCCTCTCAGAAACCCACCAAAAACCCTGTCTATAGCACCCAGTGTACCTACCCCCCCTAACGCCCCACATACCCACCCCCCCCCTACCCCACACCCACCCCCCCTTACACCCGCCCCACCCTCCAACCCCCAACCCTGTAGTTATAGTATACATAGTGTACAACTTCATAAAACCCTACCCCACCCCCCCCCCCCCCCCCCCCCCCCACCTCCCAACCACCCTCACCCTACCCCACCCACCCCCCCCCCCGTACCCCAAAGACCCCCCCCCCCATACCCCACCTACTACCTGCCCCACCCCCCAAACCCACCCACACACCCTGTCAGTAACGCCGTCTATAAGCACCCAGTGTACCCCCCACCACCCTTTCAGAACCCTGGTCTATAGCACCCGTGTACCCTGCATACCCTTTCAGAAACCCTGGTCTATAGCACCCAGTGTACCCTGCAACTACCCTTTCAGAAACCCTGGTCTATAGCACCCAGTGTACCCCACACACATCCTTCAGTAATACTGGTCTAGAACACCCAGTGTACCCACACACCCTGTCAGTAACCCTGGCTATCGCACCCAGTGTACCCTACACACCCTATCAGAAACCCTGGTCTATAGCACCCAGTGTACCCCCACAAACCCTGTCTATACCCTGGTCTATAGCACCCAGTGTACCCTACACACCCTGTCAGTAACCCTAGTTCTATAGCCCCAGTGTACCCTACACACACTGTCCGTAACCCTGGTCTATAACACCCAGTGTACCGTACACAACCCTGTCAGTAACCCTGGTCTATAGCACCCAGTGTACCCCACACACCCTCTCAGTAACCCTGGTCTAGCACCCATGTACCCCACACACCTTTCAGAAAACCCTGGTCTATAGCACCCAGTGTACCCTGCATACCCTTTCAGAAACCCTGGTCTATAGCACCCAGTGTACCCTGCATACCCTTTCAGAAACCCTGGTCTATAGCACCCAGTGTACCCTGCATACCCTTCAGCAACCCTGGTCTATAGTACCCAGTGTACCCCACACACCCTTTCAGAAACCTAGTCTATAGCACCCAGTGTACCTGCATACCCTTTCAGAAACCCTGGTCTATAGTACCCAGTGTACCCTGCAACCCTTTCAGAAACCCTGGTCTATGCACCAGTGCCCCGCATACCCTTTCAGAAACCCTGGTCATAGCACCCAGTGTACCCTGCATACCCTTTCAGAAACCCTGGTCTATAGCACCCCAGTAGTACCCCACACACCCTTCTCAGAAACCCTGGTCTATAACACCCAGTGTACCCACACACCCTGTCAGTAACCCGGTCTATAGCACCCAGTGTACCTCACACACCCTGTCAGTAACCCTGGTCTGCTATAGCACCCAGGTACCTCACACACCCTGTCAGTAACCCTGGTCTATAGCACCCAGTGTACCCCACACACCGTCAGTAACCCTGGTCTATAGCACCCAGTGTACCCCACACACCCTGTCAGTAACCCTGGTCTATAGCACCCAGTGTACCCCACACACCCTTTCAGAAACCCTGGTCTATAGCACCCAGTGTACCCTGCATACCCTTTCAGAAACCCTGGTCTATAGCACCCAGTGTACCCTGCATACCCTTTCAGAAACCCTGGTCTATAGCACCCAGTGTACCCCACACACCCTGTCAGTAATACTGGTCTAGAACACCCAGTGTACCCCACACACCCTGTCAGTAACCCTGGTCTATAGCACCCAGTGTACCCTACACACCCTATCAGAAACCCTGGTCTATAGCACCCAGTGTACCCCACAAACCCTGTCTATAACCCTGGTCTATAGCACCCAGTGTACCCTACACACCTGTCAGTAACCCTAGTCTATAGCCCCCAGTGTACCCTACACACACTGTCCGTAACCCTGGTCTATAACACCCAGTGTACCGTACACACCCTGTCAGTAACCCTGGTCTATAGCACCCAGTGTACCCCACACACCCTCTCAGTAACCCTGGTCTATAGCACCCAGTGTACCCCACACACCCTTTCAGAAACCCTGGTCTATAGCACCCAGTGTACCCTGCATACCCTTTCAGAAACCCTGGTCTATAGCACCCAGTGTACCCTGCATACCCTTTCAGAAACCCTGGTCTATAGCACCCAGTGTACCCCACACCCTGTCAGTAATACTGGTCTAGAACACCCAGTGTACCCCACACACCCTGTCAGTAACCCTGGTCTATAACACCCAGTGTACCCCACACAACCCTATCAGTAACCCTGGTCTATAGCACCCAGTGTACCCTACACACCCTATCAGAAACCCTGGTCTATAGCACCCAGTGTACCCCACAAACCCTGTCTATAACCCTGGTCTATAGCACCCAGTGTACCCTACACACCCTGTCAGTAACCCTGGTCTATAACACCCAGTGTACCGTACACACCCTGTCAGTAACCCTGGTCTATAGCACCCAGTGTACCCCACACACCCTCTCAGTAACCCTGGTCTATAACACCCAGTGTACCCACACACCCTCACAGTAACCGTTGTCTATAGCACCCAGTGTACCCCATAAACCATTGCCCATGGTAGTTCAGTTTTAGCTTAAAGCTGTAGTTCTACAATAGCTATTAGGCTGCAAGCAGAAAAACTCTTTATGTCCCCAGCTGTCATCTGCCTTGTATAATATAATTTCCTGGAAACAAAAATATCCAGTCAGTTCCAGCAGGTTTACATGGACAGTCTACTGTCTAGATGTTTCTGTAACACTCTGTACACCTAAATAACTTCCCCTTTAATCCTGGTGTGGTGCACCTGTGTTGGGTAAGGCAAGAATCCCTTTTCATCCTACACAAACAAAGCTTGGACACCGAGTCCGTTTGGAAAGTGAACTGGTCGATCCACAAACACCAAACGCCTTTCCCAAAATAGCTTGTGGTCAAAAAGGAAACGTTCCTGCTTTCCTATCCAAATCTGTATTTTCTTTTTTATAATGTGGCGAATTCTGGGGGGGAAAAGACATCGATTTCTGATGTCGTTTTCAAACATCTAACCACTTCTGCTATTTTATTGCTGACTAAATGGATTTCCCACCAGATCACACTTCAAAGCGCCGCCTGTAAAACAATATTATAGGGCTCTAGGTGCAAAGTTCTATTTTAAGAAGCCTGCCTTTAAATGCATTGTTTTCCTTCTTTGTAAGCCATATTATTCCCGCACTGCCTATGATAAAGTTTTATTTAAAGGTTCCAAGTGCAAAATCAGCACAAAAACTCGACCAAAGAAAATAAAGGATAAAAGAACAGAACGAGAGGCAAAGTAGCTGATCTGGAGACCATAATACGTTGTATAGACTAGAGATTTTATCCTTGCGCTCTGCTGTGGGTACTTGTTGCGGACGTGGCGGATATTATCAACCTATTAAAGTGCCACTTCAGACAGACTATCAAATGGGTTAACGATTGCTAGTCTGTGTGATGTGAAATTACAGGTGAGTACATAATGTAAAGGTTCAACACTGTACTTTACCAACGGACCTTTCTCCTGATTTTTTGTACGGCATCCGAAAACCTCCTGGCCCAAATCTATTTAATGTCTGCCTAGTGTATGGCCAGCATTAGAGAGGAGTCTTTGGTGTAAATCACAGTTAGATCACAGACAGACGTGCAATGTGGATTCCATCAAGTGGTAGTGACCAGCTGTGATGGATCCCATTTAAAGGGATGCAATCCGGCCCTGGGTCACATTGCACCGTCTGTTGTGCCAATAAACATCCTGTCTGTATTTATTCCTTTTAGTGTTTGATTTCTGCTTGGATTTAAGAAACCTGTGTGTAACAGTGAACTTCTGAAAGAAACTTTTCAGGTGCCAGTGACCATGTGAGTGCCATATAACATGTGTGCCTGATGACATCATACCTGATACAACTATACATGTATGCCTGATGAACATCATACTGATGACAACTATACATTGTGCCTGATGACATCAGAAATTGGCACAAATGTGCACCTGTCTAAAGACATTGATCCTCTCCGGGTGATATAGTTCAACATAAACGCTCGTTACTGATGGAAAATTTTGCTCGGTCACTATTGGCCCCTGTACTAAAGTATAGGGAGTCAATTGCAAATCGTTAGTAGTATGGCAGTCACGAATGATCTCCTATACTTTATATATACTTCATATAGGGACTGCGTGTAGCCACATTTAAGATGACAGACGATCTTACAGATTGATACTGTGTGTACCCAACTTTAAAGGGACACTATACTGAAAAAATGACTTTGCCTCATCTTAATCTATAACTGAATGCATGTAAGTAGCACTACTCTGATTTGCGGTGTGTTGCCTGCATGCCTTCAATCCAGACACATTTTGGTTTAGCAGTATCCCCCCTTCCCTTTTAACCACTCCCACTTCCATCCGACCGACTTTTTCTCCACAAACCAACTGTCAGCCTGCACACAGCTTCCAACTGTGCAAATCTGTCACCATTCCAGCTACAGTAAACACTCACAGAAGAATAGTTTTGAGAGCAAGCAACTTGATTGACAGCTGAAATATAAGAGGTTTTAGATTGGATCTAAAAAATAGGGGGTGGATCAACAAAAAATGATACAGTGGTGGGTTGGGAAGAATTATAGTTTCCAGTTATGGTCAATTTAAAATCACCTATTTTTCAGTATAGATGCCCTTTAATGCACTGATTTAGCTCCCCTTTAAGCATCCTTTGCATTGACAGGGAGAATTTGCTCTCCCGAGATCCATCACTGAAACACAGGTCACTTATTTTTGTTAACAGGAGACGCAAGTCCTGCAAAATCCTGAAAATGTTCCATATGACACAGAGGAATGTAACTCCATCCCCAGACATTTCCTCAGCCAATAGGTGCAGTAGGGGGTCTCGCAACTAAGACAGCCTTTCATAAGTCCCTTTCCCTCTGTTCTGGTGGTCTACACTGGCTTAGGTATTCATAGAGCACAGAGGTTCCACTTGTTACACTAAGCGACTATCTGAAGTTAGTGTAACATAAACACCAAGGCACCACACAAGGTGGTGAGAAATAAATTCCCCTCGGACTTCTCAGCGCATAAAGGAAACTTTCTGTACATATACAATTTGTTCCCCAGAGAAGACAGAGGAAGGACTAACGGGAATTGAGCCTCTAAGATTCTTCATCCCTCGTATTTCTGTTTGTTATGTAATAAGAATGTTGACAGATATGACTGACTGCATTTCAGTGCAATACAGCCTCCTTCACGGTGAATAGCAACCAGAATCTATTATTGTTCGGACGCTGCCTGATTGCTTTCACTAAATTAAACAGTCGCTCCTGTTGTTTGCCGATAGGTTTGGCAGGAATTCCCAAACCCTACTGGCATCTCCAAGATGCACCTGCCAAGAAGAGCTCAGGATCTAGCACCTTTCTAACGCCCTATTAGCGTGTCCTCAAAATTGCAAAATTCCATTCAGATGGAAGGAACCATGGGCAGCACGGTGGCAGTGGCGTAACTAGGAATCACTGGGCCCCCCAGGAAAACTATGATGGGGCCCCTATCTGTGCTTCATCCACAGTGGGAGGAGGCTATATAGGTCATATAAAATATAAGAAAATGGGGTCCCCTGGCTCCTGGGCCCCCCTACGGTTGCTCCCCTGGTGTTCGTCCCTGCATGGTGGCTCAGTGGTTAGCACTGATGCCTTGCAGAGCTGGTAGTCCTGAGTTCGATTCCACCCTTGGACACATCTGCAAGGAGTTGTGTTCTCCCAGTGGCTGTGTGGTTCCTCGGGCACTCGTTTCCCCATAACCATAAAGAATAATGATAGGTTGATGTGTCAAATATGTGCTTAGATTGTAGCTCTTCAGGGCAAGCCTGATGTGAATGTATACATGTAATTGTAAAGCGCTACGGAAGATGTTGGCGCTATTAATCCACAATAAAATAATTATTAACTAGATTGTAAGCTCTTCGGGGCAGGGCCTGATGTGAATGTATACATGTAATTGTAAAGCGCTACGGAAGATGTGGCGCTATATAAATCCACAATAATAATAATTATTAACTAGATTGTAAGCTCTTCGGGGCGGCCTGATGTTAATGTATACATGTAATTGTAAAGCACTACGGAAGATGTTGGCGCTATATAAATCCACAATAATAATAATATTAACTAGATTGTAAGCTCTTCGGGGCAGGGCCTATGTGAATGTATACATGTATTGTAAAGCGCTAGGAAGATGTTTGGTGCTATATAAATCCACAATAATAATAATTATTAACTAGATTGTAAGCTCTTCGGGCAGGGCCTGATGTGAATGTTACATGTAATTGTAAGCGCTACGGAAGAGCGGCGCTATATAAATTCCTGCAATAATAATGAATAACCAACCGTGGGTGCTGCATAATACCAGTATAAAACACTGAGCAAACATGCTTAATCTTAGCTCAACTCAATCAATCTAAAGCAGCCCATTAACGGTCATACCATATCGCCCAATCTTTAGCCTTTTCGGGAGATAAAGAACATTTTTAGAGGACCAATCTGGTCCCGATCGTACGATTGGGATTGGTCCATGTATGGCCCACTTAAGCATTGGACTATCCAGTTGACATTACATTTCCAGTTAACATATTACTATTCTCAAAATGATCGTCTGTCAAAGCGGAAATACAAGTACACCAAGCACTGTAAGGCCAGAATAAGGCCTCCTCCTATCTTCAGTGGTAGGACCAGTATAAGTTTTCCTTTATTATACTAGATTTTCAGTTTCTGGCACCAGAGAAGAGGAGAGATTCTCATGCACAAGAGCAAAATGTCGCCGATCAGCAAAAGGCTGTTGCCATTAGCTTAGTTTACCCTAGTGAGTGAGATTGATAGATTCCATCTGACACACGTTGAAGCCTGGGTCCTACAAGCCATTGTCACTGGTGTACAGTGATGGGATCTGGCTGGGCTCTGTAATAACCCTCAGCGTTAAACGTAAACACCGTGAGGAAGTTTGGCTGAGGTTAAATCGTGTTTTCCTTAAATCTTACTGGCTGTGAAGATGGAAAGGCTCCATTAGAAGAAAGAAAAAGTGACTGGGGGATTGGGAACAGGCTGTAGACATTAGAGTTGACCCCCTCTACATTTCTCAACCGAAATATCAACTGGCTCCACTGTCAGAAACAGGAAACATTAGCAATACGTGCGTGGATTTACATTTTCCCCTGGGAAACGCACATCAAACAGCGTGATAGAGACGGGGGAGTTATTTTTGTCTGGAGATTTTTTTTCTTTAGGTTGAACTGTGGGAGGTTGAAATTTTGTCTCTGTA
The DNA here is from genome assembly GCA_019447015.1 of Hymenochirus boettgeri. Classification (NCBI taxonomy): domain Eukaryota; kingdom Metazoa; phylum Chordata; class Amphibia; order Anura; family Pipidae; genus Hymenochirus; species Hymenochirus boettgeri. Next base: position 91,616,876 of record CM033476.1, read on the forward strand.
GATTTGGGACTTTGGGAGTTTTACATTACAACCTGCTGGTGTTTCTCTAGGAGAAGAATTCTACTTGTTGTCATGTCATAGTCAACCTCTGATAACATACAACATATCAATCGGAATGGCTAACTTTATAAATGGCACTTGGACATGTAATCAGTTATTATCTGTGCTTAGTGACATCATCTGTCCCATGACTCACACCCAATTATAAAGGCTTGGCCATCAACAAACATGCAGTGCCCAAAGGTTGGAGCACTACTACAGGATATCCCTTATAGGGGTATATTATCCCTTATAGGGGTACAATATCCTTATAGAGGTACATTATCCCTAAAGAGGTACATTATCCTTTATAGGGGTACATTATCACATATATGGGGTACATTATTGACTATAGGGGTACATTATCCTTATAGGGTACATTATCCCTTATAGAGGTACATTATCCTTTATAGGGGTACATTATCACTTATATGGAGTACATTATTGATTATAGGGGTATATTATCCCTTATAGGGGTCATATCCCTATAGAGGGTACATTTCCCTTAAAGTCGGTACCTATCCTTTATAGGTACATTATCACTTATAGGGTACTTATTTGATATAGGGGTACATTATCCTTTATAGGGGTCATTCTCCCTTTATAGAGGTACATTATCCTTTATAGGGGTACATTATCACTTATATGGAGTACATTATTGATTATAGGGGTATATTATCCCTTATAGGGGTACAATATCCCTTATAGAGGTACATTATCCATTTTTGGGGTACATTCTCCTTTTAGGGGTACATGTTCCATTATAGGGGTACAATATCCTATACACATGTACATTATCCCTTATAGGGGTACATTATCCATTTATAGGGGTACTTTATTGCATTTACAATTCCCCTACATGGGTGCTATCTATTATAGGGTACATTTTCCCATACACATGTCCATTATCTCTTTCAGGGGTACACTATCCATTGTGAGGTGCATTATCCCTTTTAGGGGTACATGTTCCATTATAGGGGTACATTATCCCATACAAATGTATTATCCTTAAGGGGTACATTTCCCTTTTAAGGTACAGTCCATTATAGGGTATTATCCCTACACTATTCCTATAGGGGTACATTATCCCATCACATTATCCTAGGGAGATATTTCTAGCTGATTACGTAATTATGTTGCTGTAATTGCAGTGCACAGAAATGCCTCCATACTGGGTCTTATTCCCTTATTCGCGCAGTGAAATGATCTCTTATAAATATATTATTGGAGACTATGTGCCTTTAATCCAGGGGCCAGGGCAAATTGTTGTAGCTAAAATCACGATAACCAATTTAATATTTCCATTTTGGCAACAGACACCAGCACAGCAGACACTCGCTATTTAATATAATGTTCGCGCTACTTTCATCACGAGATTTTAACGCCATCTAATGTCGGCATTAAACTCTCGCTGTGAGTGAACCCTTTCGGGAGCGCTAACGCCATATTACTTCGCGTGGGGAGATTTACCAGGAGCATCTCCCACATATCTGGTGCATTTTTTGCCAGAGTTTGCTTGGGTGTGGTGAAAATTCCAACTGGTATTTTGTCCAATCACCATAATATCCCCCCGGATGGTCAACTGTATATACCTAGCCCTATAGCACAGAAAAACATGTCCAAAGCTCTTAACTTGACGTCTAAAATTAAATTGGTAAATTGCCAAAGCCTTTGCCAATAGAAGATCTGGTTTGGTTACAGGACGAACACATCACTGTACATCTTCTTAATATGCTACTTCCTCTTTGGGGAGATTAGCAAAGACCACCCATCACTGTTTATATGTATATTAAATAAAACCAGGATTGTAATGAACTGGACTTGTCTTTCACCGGCACGCAGGATATTAATCTGTGAACTAAACCTTATAAAATAGAGAGAGACAGCAGGAAGCTCCGATAAATGTTTACCTCCCAGATCTTCCTTTGAGGCTACAGTAATGTTGACCTGTAGAGGTGGGAAGCACAATACATGGTTCTACCTCATCCAATCAAAACCCAAATACATCCCCATCATAAATAATACCGCAAGTCTTCCAAACAAAATATAAACCAATCAATTCCCAGACTTCATCTTCTCTTGATTTTCCCCTAAAGTGACTGTATTGTTGTTTAGATTATTATGTGCGTCTGACAAGCTTTCCATACGTTGGAGCTGCCATGTTGCTTCCCATAGAAAACAAAACATAATGATACTGTATGGAGAGAATGTTCCTTTTCATGATATTTAGAATTGTGTGAATGCTTGGAAGCAGATATATTGTTTCCCCTAGAAAATGCAAAACAACTTTACATTAATTAATAGATATTCTTTAATTAAGATTAGTCGTTATAATTTACATTATATTTATATAGAGATGATCCTTCATTCCAGTGTTTCCCTTCAACACTGCCAGAAAAAAGTTATCCAGAGTGGGAAACTCATGGGAGAGGTCTCAATTGAATTACGAAAAAAAAAAGTCTCCAACTTACAGTGAGTTGGAAATCTCACAATAAAAAGGGGTAAAAATGTAAGTGTTTTATTTGAGATTTCAGTCGGTGTTGGGGATGGACCTCTGACCAACTCTTTGGTTTGAATTTATATAATTCTTCTCTAGCCATTTTAAAGAACGTTGTCACTGAGAACATTCCCACCTTTGTCAACCTCACTGGCCTACAGAATCATTCTTTTGGACATGCTTATGACTCCTACTAAGAAACTTCATGACTGTAAACCTTTTAGTGTAGGCCATACGATTGGTTCCTGCGGTGTTCTGACAACCAGCTCGATATTTGATCACAAAATAAATGGCCTAGGCTGGACAACGTCATTGGATGTCGGAAGGTAAGTCAATGATTTGACCCAATATTAGATTGATTCAAAGATCAAATGTCAAATCACCCTAAAATTAGGACAGTGTATGGCCAGCAAACAGCAAACCACCCGTACATCATTTGACATAAGGTAGCTAAGATGTTTCCAATCCCAGTGGACACTGGGAAGTCCATGATAACTCTTCTGTATCATTTCTTCCAGACCCAGTAGGCCTGTCACTCACGTCAATAATGGGTGGATTACTGTTTCATCGCTTTGTCAATAACTGGCTTGGTCAGATGAACCCCTTTCGGGAGCGCTAACGCCATATTAACTTCGCGTGGGGAGATTTACCAGGAGCATCTCCCACATATCTGGTGCATTTTTTGCCAGATTTTGCTTGGGTGTGGTGAAAATCTTCTATGAAATTCAAAAATCATTAATATTCAACATTGGCATCCCCTGCCATTTTGATTTCAGTTCTATGTTACAATTTGCCAAAGAGCTCTCTTAACATGCTGCACTATATTTAATGAGAAGCACTGATTCAACCTTGGAATATTTGTTTTAGAACCAGATATGAATCAAAAGTTTGCAAATGTCTGGTTTAGTTGTAGGATCCACACAAGGCCTGGTGACAGGCCATACTCTCAGTGAACACGGAATGAAAATCTGGACCAGCTTCCATGGGAGCATCTAAAAGCAGCAAGATTAGGGGCTTAAAGACAAAAACTAAATACAATTAAAGATTAAATGAATGTAAGGCACTGAAAACTTCAGGCAACTTTTTAGCAACAATACCCCAATCTCTGCCACTTGTTTCACATAAGCTAAGCACCTGGGAAAGGAAGGAAGGATTTGTATTTTTTACCTCCCTTTTTTTACCTCCCAATATCGTTTCTGTGACTAACACCCACATAAAGAAAACTGCATCTGCCAGGCTTCCACGTGGCTTCAGCACTATCTTTTAATAGGAAGGCCCAGACACTAACCTGGCAGATGAAAACTGAATGCATTGGCACGCCTCAACAAATTATATGGGATCTTCAGATGCAAAATATTTAAAAAAATGTTTATAGAGGCAAAATGCCTTATTTGTGCACTTCGTGGGGCCTTGGTCTAATGGTTAATAAGGAATTCCCACCATGCAACATTCTAGCTTTTATTTAAACGCAACTCCCAGCCTGTTGGGTTGCCTTTTAACAAGAAATGAAAGATTCCCTCTACATAACTGATATCTTTGTATTTAAATGTGTCAGAGTGTCAGTGGCACAAGGTAAACATCTTCTAGGACACCACTTTGCTCTCTAGCAACTACCTGGGCTTTGAAATACACAACTCAACTAAGTGTTGAATAACGTGAATATTCACGTACCGACAATGTTAACTCCAGAGAGGGCTGCACTGGAATGAAACAGTGTTGAGGCTGGAAATAAATTTTACTGTGTGTTATGGTCCACAAACAGGTCCATATAATAGAGCTTTCTGAAGACTCTTGGACAGACATAAACGAGGTATAATCCAAAAAAAAACATCTAACGGATCTCAGCCTGGAAGTCACTGATCCATCTTTTAGCTGGGAAGTTGATAATCCTTTGTTTGGAATATGACATGGAAGGTTATTTTTTTGATGAATTCTAATGAGAGAATTGTCTTCCGGACCCTTTTAAAAAAAAATAGAGACCCGGCTCCTTTGATAATAATGAATAGCTAGAGATTTAGGATTGGGGTAGATGGAATTGCTAAGTCTGTAACCTATTCGGGAAGGGAAGTCCTGTTTTTGACAAAAAGAAAATTACCTCAGATGAGGGGTCTGGATAAAGATAACGAATTAGCAGAGAGGAAGAGGAAGAAGAATCAGGAATAATCTAAGGAAAGCGAAAAAAAATGGAAGACAAGAAGGAAATAGAACTAAAACAGAAATTCAAAAATAGGAAAGTGAGCATTTATAGTTCACCGCCTTCAATATTCCCACTTTTTCCGTTCTTTCTTTTTTTCTCTGTCCTTGCGTCCTGGTTCGATTCGGACAAGGGTTTTGAATGTTCTCCTGAGCTTTATTGGTTTCCAATAGGAACCGGATTCCCCCACAATCTTAGGACCTAGATGTGGATTAGATTGTAGTCTTCAAGATAGGACTGATAATAGCATCACTATATAATAAATTAATACAATAATAGTCTACACACATGTTTGCTTTTAACATTTAATATGATTTCAAGTCGTTGTCCGTCCGTATCTGTGTGTTGCAGGAAAACGATTTTCCAACATAGTTTTTCTCTATCAAAATCCAATGTCATGCTATCAACTCTGAAATGCCTGTGTGGACATAATGTTTAGAGGCAGATTTCTTTTAAACCAATGGAAAGTTGGAATACGGAGTCCTGTCTGCACTGAAATGACGGTATTATATTCTGCTTTAATGACTTATACCTTTCTTTTTATAAGTGAGAATATCACAGCCCCAATTTGCTATGCTGGGTACAGACCAGCAGATATTTCCGGCCCATAGCTCGGCCGCCTGTTTGTCTGATATGGACGAACAGGCGATTGGGACTGTCGGTAAATCATTGCCGATCGTGCAGTTCCCTATGAGACCACACGATCGGTTTCGGCCACTGTTGCCGCAACCAACATCATTCGTCCCGCAACGAGCGACCGCAACTAGCAGCAACGCTGGGTCGGGACACAAACTTGGCTGGTGTGTACCCAGCCTTGATATCAGTTAATAAGAAAAAACAAAAGAAAACAAACACTCCTGATAACGTTGCTGAATATAAAGGTTGTCACTGCCTTACTCTGTCTCTAGCCCACAAGTACAATGTTTGGACACGGGATAGTATTATTGTCTTCCATTCCATAAAGCAAGGATTGCTCAACTCTTCATTACACAGCTGGGACATACTAACCCTTTCCAGATGCTTAGGGGAAAAAAATCATCTAACAACTGTCAAATTTGCATCTGTAAGAGAAATAAACCTCAAGGAACACAATTGTTTGCAATCTAGTATGGATCCAGATTTAAATTAAAAGCAGAGGAAGGGGCAAGTGAACAGTCAAGGAGCAAGTTATCCTCGCAGGAAGATTTAAGATGTTGTGCACCATGAAGATTCCAGACCAGCCAAATTGCCACCAAAGTCATTAAAAAGACACAGTTATAGAGCAATGCATCAACATAATAGCGCTGTTCATTTTTTCCCCCATCCTCCTCTCCACTTGGAAAAATCTGAAATCTATGATTCCTAAGTTGGATTACAACAGATCAGTCACTCATTTGTGAGAAAGAAAACAGAGAGTAGAAGAAATAAGCTCATCATTAATGCCTCGCTTTTCTACAATACATAGCACAAAAAAAGTGTCTAAGGTTTTCGGCAGCCAATGAAAAGAGGCCATGCCATCAGAAACTGCGACACCTTTTTTCCTCAAAGAAAATGACTTGTGACCACATAAGTTCATTTGGGAAGTTGTGATCTAAAGATGAGCTGATTTTCATTATATGAGCTGATTTAATTGGAGCCTTGTGAGTTCTGGCAGTATAAACAAAATGTGCATTAGTAATACGAGCTTGTGTTTGGAGTGACCTCTCAGCCTGCAGTCTTAAAGTTTGATGCAAATCATTAGATTCTAATGCTTTGTAGGCACATTAGATAATGATGATTAGGCTGATTGTCAAGCCTGCCATTCACTTTGCAGATATTATACATCAAAACAACATAAACAGCCCTTGTGTTGCGGTAATGTACTGCGTGCGTCCCCTTCTTTAAAACCTTTTGTGAAATTGTACAGAGTGTTAGAAGGTGAGGACCCCAAAAATACCTGGTATATACGGTGGCACTTTACTTGTGTATACAAGGATTTGATGTTGGTCGTATCATCTCCTTTTCTTTAAGGAAGCTAATATGATCGGAAGGTGTATGGGTGCACAGGTGACCAATCCTTATACATTGTGCAGGAGGTAAGGTCCGTGTAAGCAGCTACCGCCAATTCAATCTATCACCATAGATGCTGAATTGTAATCACATGTGTATGGTCCCCTTACTTTAGGTGAGCAGTCCAACAATCTTTATCAACAAAATCCTTAGTATTAGCTGCTGTACAGAAAAGGGACCCCTTGCGGCTCCCAGAAATTGTTAAGGAATAAAACTCATTTAACAAATGTTGAGAGGAGACACCACACTTATTTGAATATTGGCAACTTTGCAGGCATATTACTATGTAATGTTAGCCTGTTTTCAATAACTCACAATTCATTCTTGCCTTTCAGAGGAACAGTGGCAAAACGCAATATCGGATAAATTTGCTCCTGGCTGTTTAATTGAAGAACGGGAGGTTCTTCCTTCTTCAAATAAATTAAAAAAAGATAAGTATACATTATATTACACTATAATACTTTACGAGCTATATATGTATATCGCCACCTTCTCTGGCTAGAGGGTTTTCCTAGTCACATCAGATATTTTCACAGAGTAAAAACAAAAAAAGTACAAAAGCCAGGGCTTTACAAATGCTGTCTTTTCTTCAGTTTTCTATATTTTTTGCTTTTAGTTTTCCTTTAAATACACAAACTGTTATGAACAGCAGGTATGGTAGACATAACACAGACTCCAGAACATCAGTGTGTGTTAAAAGACTATTTATTTCTGCTTTGAGATAAGCTAAACGTCTAGGAGCATGAAGAGTTTGTGAGATAGATGGTTTGTGCCAGATACATGGAAGGAGTACTTCCTTTCTTTACCTGATAACTCAGCCTTGTCTGATGTACCAGGTTATTCCCTCTGTTTCCTTCTTTCTCCTTATTAAAACGCCTGGGAAAAAAAATATTTTATAGAACATCCTGCAAAAAAAAAAAACCAATTCATCCTCACTTTTATCTGTTAGCCGACGGTTCCCTAAAGGACCAAGGAAAAAAATTCTTTGAGAAAAAGCAGAGACACTTTAGTCCTTCTCCCTGTGGTGAACAATATGAATCTGGGATTGAGGGTCTCACAGTCTGGCTGCCAGTCAGGGGTCCAGTAAACCAGAGACATGGGCCAGGCCCCAAGCAGTCCATTGCAAAGACTGTTCAAACCATAGAAATTAAGTTAATTGGAAATTAGACAAGAGCCTAAAGCCAGTATTTTAACTCACAACTGTAGAATTAATAACATATAATCTAATAACCATAGAAATTCATTTTAATAGCAAATGGGGTCATACATTTGTTCAAACTGATCAACAACATTGTGATCCACGAACGTCAATTCAAGTTCACCTCTATGCCCCTGCGGTTTCACCCTCCAACCTTCGCCAGCCGGATAAACTTTATGGACCAACGCTAGGCCTATAATACTTTGTTGTAACGTGACCAGATCAGGCAGTTTTTGGAACGTCGCAGGGACATTGGTTGGTAAGCTCCGGTGTGTATGGTAGGAATATCACACTCCAGATCTTTGGAGTCTATTGTCATTTTTCTTAGGGTACAAGCAATAGAAACATGTAAGAAGATTTTTTTTTAATAGAATTTTTATTTCCTATAAAAATTATTAATTTAACTATTCAATGGCACAGAATATTTTACATGGCCACGGACTTTAAATTATTGTGTATTAGTCCAAGGAATTATCTAATGAGACTAGAGGCCAAACCATATCTATCGAGTAGACTTGTCTGCAGTAGACCCTGAATGGCCTTCTACAACGTCAATACAGTGACGGCATAGAAACACTTCTAGCTACACTCCTCAACACATTTAAACACATAACAGCCAATGGAAATAAAGAGCCAATTCCATTCCAGCCAACAGGAATAGAGACAACACTCACCAACAGAAATAGAGACAATTCCAGCCAATAGAAATAAAGAATCAACTGCAAACAATGGGGATACAATGAGAATTCCTTAAAACAGGAAAACAAGGAATAAACAATACAATCTGGGCTTGTTGGAGAATATGATGTTCCTGTTGGGTTACAATTTCCTTTCTACTTAGATTTAGTCAATGAAACTAAAACTGAAAGTTCCGCCTCTATGAGAAATCACTGTTGGGTGACGAGAATTCAAAATGACATATGGATGTATTTCAAACATTGGCAACGCACACTCTGCTCTGTGTAGCTTTGTAATATTGGACGTATAAGAAACAACAATAGCAAACACTTATGCACTTATACTTCCCAGACTTTCCCGTTCAGATGTGAAAATACTCCAAGCCTGGATGTAATTTACCCAGTGTATATGTTGGGCATTATCACTGCAAACTCAATATCCCACAGATGGAACAAAGAAATATTTTCCCATTGGATCCCAGTTCTTTTTTTTTTTTTAAGAAAGCCAAACCCTATAAAAGTCCCTTCCCATCCCCTTATTACGTTTATGGCTTAATTTGGATCTATATTCCTCACTGATGCCAATGTTAAAATAAAACCAACAGGAGACAATTCTCTGTTTTACAGTTCATAAAATGTTAACGGAATCGTGGAAAGCAGAATGTCAGGTTTTCCTTATGTTGGGCCCAGATTCAACAGTGTGCGGCCCAAAAATAAAGTCTTTCTTGTATTTACAGAAGTAAATTTACCGTGGGGCTCACAAACATGGACTGTGTAGGTCAACAGGCTTGTTCCAGCCATAAGATGGAAGACATCACTCCAGCACTTATACCCATTCCATTGTATCTATGTTACCCACCTAACTAGATTGTAAGCTCTATGGGGCAGGGACCTCCTTTCCTCTTGTGGCAAAGCCCTAGCACTTCTATCTATATAAGTTATATATTTATGTACTGAACTATCTATGTATTTATCAACCTTGTATGACTTTATTGTATTTTATTAATGTACAGCGCTGCGTCCCCAAGTGGCGCTATATAAATAAACTATACATACATACACACATACATACATGATGGGCCAACCTTACTGAGGCCGAGTTAGATACTAAGTTAAAGGGCGTGTCTACGAAAAACTGGTCACATGTCAGTCATCTGTCCCCAACCCCAGCTGATATATTTTGCACTTTATTACCTGCATTACTAACCAGATATTTAATAATAATTATTGTTCCCATTCTGGCAGAGTAAGATGGCTCCTCCCCCCATGCAGTCAATCAAGGCTGTGACTGCTGACATCACAACCAATGATTGACTGCTGTTTCACCTGCTGCCTCCTCTGCACATGCTCAAGCTTATAAAAAGCTCATTGAACAAAAGGAGGAGATGGATAACTTTGCCAGAAATGAATAGAACTTATCATTAAATACCTGGTTACAAATACTGTATACGGTATATAATAACGGTAAATACAGTTGGTTGTATATAATAAACTGGCAAGTCACCAGTTTATTGTTTTAATTATGAACATGCCCTTTTATATAGGAAATCAAATGTGACAATTAAAAAGAAGAAGTCTCTTTAAATCTACACAAATGACTCGGACCCTATAAATAAACAAGAGGAATAGTCTACAAGACACTGATGAATTGCCCGACTTGTTTTACGTTTTATTTATTTATTTTAACTTCCAAAGGCCCAACTCTCTGGCTGTGAGCAGTGAAGCAAGAATTCCTAAATATCTGCTTTGGAACAAGAGCAAGGTTAATGTAGCTTAGAGCACATGTGGAACTTTAGTCTTTGTGGCACCTATCAGTCTGCCTTGTGAACTGTCAGGGAATATACATTATCCCTGCAGCCTGTCTCCCTGTGTCTGCCATTAATGATCTATAAAGGGTTGGTGTTAACGTGATGCTCTGCTTCCTGTTAGTATAAAAGGGCCATGTTCAAAGAAGGCTGTGTTTTCCCCATATGTGCTCAATCAAGGCGGCATCTGCTTCCCATTCCAAACATTTCTAAGGAGGACTCACTTTGCAACCTCCTGCTAAGGTGTTAATTTTACACACACACAGACAAAGTAAGTTATACACCTCAACGCCAGTGTATATGTTACTCAGGACTGTTCCCACAGTTGAAGGTGTGGAAACTGGGGCATTAGGGAAATGGGGTTGTTTTTTTTTTTTTCTAATTTCATGGATTTCAGGGGGAAAAAAAATTCTCAATTGAATTGAAACAGAATTTGTTGTATTTTTCATTTCATGTTTTGTTCCAAGACTCTGAAGACAAAATAGACACCCAAAGGAATGGCATTCGCCATTGGTGCTTACATATAAGGAACGGCGCCATATGTATCAACGGTCCTTACAAAAGTGGTGATTTCCAGGTCATTCACTGAAATATTCATTTACGGAGCGGAGTTTTATCTTTTTATGTCCAAGTGTACGCAAGGATTATTGTCAATCAAAACACCCAAATGTCAACCTCTCAAGGATGTTACAATATACCGTATCAATAACCAAATGAAACCATTGTTTTTAGGGTTTTGGACGATACATTATGTTAATATATGTTTATTACTTATTGAACAAACATGGAGGTTTGGAAGAAGAAATAAAAGCCCTGGTTTGCCCAGCAGTGTTATTTTAAATATACATTAGTTTAGAAATTAATGTCATTCCTCTCTGATAAGGTCGTTGGAAGGATTAGGTAATGAAAATAGTTTACAGTAATAATTTACAGTATCATTCCCTTCCATACATTTAGTTTAATATAACTGGGTGTTTAGCATTAAATTCAAAATTTCCAACATGAAGACCGCTTCACAAAACACACACATAAGAGCCTTTTGCACCAAGCAGGTCTTCATGTTGGAAATTTTGATGTCGATTTAGGATGTGGCCAGACGTCCAGCACCACCCATAAAGATTAGCACCAAGAGCGTGCAAATATTCATTTAATGCATATTGATATGCATTAAATTTAATCTGAGTCTCTGTTGATCTTAAGAAGCTTTAAGGGCCCCATATACGAGGAAAGACACCATTGGCAAGTGCATACACTACCCTGAATATCTCTATACTCTGTAAGGAGATTGATCAGTCAGGTCCTCACACATGAGGACAGACAGTAATGTTCCATCTTTAGAGACCAATCACGATGCAGGGGTTTTCTTGTCAAAGATCTGCCAGTCTAACAACAGGAGCATCTGAAAATGTGGTAGAACCACGAAGCGAGCCAAGTGTGCACCCATTGGGTGATTTGTTCATCAATGAGAAATTTATAAAGATTTTACCTCTACAGTTGCTACTGCCTCAGTACCATTTTTATCACTGTCTGTTCAGGTAAGTATCTAAGAAGGCCGTCGAGTCCCAATATTAATTTGAGTTTAAGAGGTGATAGAGGTATAGACATATAATTAATTTCATTGGTCCCATTTTTCAGATTCCAAGGGAGACTGGATAAGTCTAGACTAGGACCATAATAGACGTGTGATGAGGAACTTCTACATGGTCTTGGATGGTCTATACAGTCTAGAATCCATCTTCGCCTACATTATTTTCTCACATGGAGCGGGAAGTTCTATGTATTTATAGTGAAGTTCAATAGTCCATACAAGAAAACATCACTAATTATGCAATATCATCACGTACAGTTTATATGAATATATTTACTCTTGCGACTTCCGGCCCCTATTTTCTGTATACAACATTTTGACAGAAACAAATAAGGTTTAATGGACGATCCATGTATGACTGACATCATTAAAGGGTATGTCTGTCCCTGTACACTTACCTGACCACTATATATATGTTCTTTGGTGTTGTTTGTTGAATCTCTAAAAGCTTCTGGTCCCATTGGAAGCATTATATCTCCACACACTGTCATTCAATCTCTGCCTCTCACGGGCCGCTAAAAAAAGAGAAGAGAAAAAAGTTCCCAACTGAGAGAAGGTTCGGTTGTCTAGACAAAATGTGGGCACATGCCCAGTCTTGAAGAGCAAGCCTCTGATTGGCTCCTGGATAACCAAGCCTCACAGGCAGATAAGGTAACCATCTTTAATGTACCTATGGGGCAAAATGTGTTCTGCGGAGTGGACTTCCCTTTAAGCTATGACTATGTGGTAGACATCTAAGTGCATAATAAGGATATATTTCACACAATATTAGTTCCTTTATATAACCTCCAGCACTGGGTTTTCTGTATAAACCAGTTTGACAGAAACAAATAGAGCACAGCTAGTCTGACAGTTCGTTTTATGCTGCGGCCTTCAACAGGTTTTAATGGAAAAAAAACCAAAAAATGCTGCAGAAGAATATTCTAAACATCTGTTTTTAATTTTAATATGTATTGTGGGACATTGGAGTTACGTCAGTGGATAAGATTAACACAATGATATAATCAGGCATTTCCTCTATTTCCACGCTCAGCTTAGTCCAAACCCCGTTAGGTAAAAATGAAAAAAAAAATCAGCTGACAGCTGCAGTTCCTCTGGGACACTTGTCCACCCAGTTTAGCTGCCATATGCATCAACATCTATCATTAAATGTATGGAGGGGATGATCCTTATGGGTGGAAACACATTTTCTTCCTAAAGTTTATATAGTACACAGTAATAAATATACATTTAGATATATTTCAATACATATGTTGTATATTGTAATTTTCTAATCCCATGGAAGGTTTCTTACAGTGAGAATGGTGAAACTGTGGAACGGTTCTTCAGCAGATGTGGTAATGGCAAGTTCATTAAATATAGCGTTAAAAAAAAGGCTGAATGTTTCTAAAACAATAATATTGAGAATTACGGTATTAATACATATACTGTAGTTTGGTTGGTACAGGGATACTATAATATTGAGAATTACTGGATTATACAATACTGTAGTTCTGGTTGGTACAGGGATACTATATAATATTGGAATACTGTATTAATACATATACTGGTTCTGGTTGGTACAGGGATACTATTAATATTGAGAATTACGTGATTAATACATATACTGTAGTTCTGGTTGGTACACGGATACTATATACATATTGAGAATATGGTATTATACATATACTGTAGATCTGGTTGGTACAGGGATACTATTATATATTGAATATCTGGTATTAATACATATACTGTAGTTCTCATTTATCCGGATCCTTCACATTAAATGTTAACATGGCCCACAAGTAGGCTAAAAAGGTTGGAGTACAAGGACATGGGTCTTTATTCAACCTATGTTACAGACATTATGGGTTAGGGTATAAAGGTTGGACAATGGACGTAATGTTTTTTACAACCTCCAATAATATGTTACAATGTTAACTGTTATACAGACATTATGGGTAGGGTATAAAGGTTGGACTAGATGGATGTATGTCTTTAATCAACCTCCAATACTGTGTTACTATGTCAACTGTTATACAGACATTATGGTAGGGTAATAGAAGGTTGGACTAGATGGACGTATGTCTTTAAACTCCAACACTGTTACTATGTAACTGTTATAACAGACATTATGGGTAGGCGGTATAAAGGTTGGACTAGATGGACGTATCTTTATACAACCTCCAACACTATGTTACTATGTAACTGTTATACAGACTTATGGGTAGGGGTATAAAGGTTGGACTAGATGGACTATGTCTTATACAACCTCCAATACTATGTTACATGTAACTTTTATACACATTATGGTAGGGATAAAGGTGGACTAGAATGGACGTATGTCTTTATACAACCTCCAATTCTGTGTTACTATGTAACTGTTATCCAGACATTATGGGTGGTATAAAGGTTGGAACTAGATGGACGTATGTCTTTATATAACCTCCAATACTATGTTACTATGTAACTTTATACAGACATTAGGGTAGGGTATAAGAGGTTTGGACTAGATGGACGGTAATGTCTTTATACAACCTCCAATACTATGTTACTTAGTAACTGGTTATACAGACATTATGGGTAGGGTATAAAGGTTGGACTAGATGGACGTATGTCTGTTATACAACCTCCAATACTATTTACTATGTAACTGTTATGACAGACATTATGGGTAGGGTAATAAAGGTTGGACTAGATGACGTTGTCTTATATCAACCTCCAATACTATGTTACTATGTAACTGTTATACAGACATATGGGTAGGGTATAAGGTTGGATCAGATGGACGTATGTCTTATACAACCTCCAATTCCTGGTTACTATGTAACTGTTAGATAGGCATTATGAGTAGGTATAAAGGTTGGACTAGATGGACGTATGTCTTTATACAACCTTCAATACTTGTAAGAATTAAGTTATAGATTCAACATTCAATCATTAACTGTCTTAAGACATACAAAACTAGTGGTTTAACATTCCAGTTCCTTTGTGTTGCAAGCCATTTGCTAAAATAATTGTCTCCTCTAACATCTGTGTAATGTTGAGGAACGTGATCAGGAAAGTAGGAAGGTAGTTTACAGAGTGTACAGGCCACTAAGTTAAAGTGATTTTTTTTGTATTGCTGATACACTCTGATCCAATATTGTTGGTTGGATGAGGCAGACACTATTGATCGATCCCAACCATTTTAGGGTGAAATCAATTGTTTTAACAGTTCAAAATCTGTCTCCCGGATCCTCCAATCTATCTTTTCCTGTTTTAAATTTATGGGATGAAGTACTGAGAGTTGCAATTGACAATTCAGTTTTACCTCCAAACAAATCCGTTTGCAATGATGTAACAAGAATAAGCATGATACAGTCCATATTTGACCCACTAAACAGGCATCGCATTAGTCAAAATCTTAGACGCTCAAAAAGTATTGAGCCTATATTTCCTAGTCCATTGAGGTCACACATCCACCAAATTAACAACCGCCTATCGAACTTTCATCCATTTTACTTCACACCAAATTACTGCCAATACTTCATTGGTGAGACTTTTTCGCAGAAAGCTGCAATTTTAGTAAGCATAAAAGTTTCCATAGATTTAAAGTACAAACATTAAAAATAATATTGACTTGACTTTTAAACTTCCCCTCCTTCCATGTTCCTTGGTTAAATAATGCTTGCAATAAAAAAATAGCCTTCTTTTATCTCTTTTAATTGACTGTATGGCATGCTGTAAACTTTTGTTATTCGATACTGCTTGACTTAAGGAAGGGAGGCATAAAAACTTGTCAAAAAAAAAAAAACGTTGGTTAAAATAAAAGAATCACCATACATTTACACTATTTTTTTTTTTTATTCATTCATTTTCATTCAAAAATGTTTTTGTTTTATTTGCACCCAGTGGTGGGGGTGAGGTGGTTTTGACCCCACACACCCTTCTCAGTAACCCTGTCTATAGCACCCAGTGTACCCTACACACCCTGTCATAACCCTGGTCTATAGCACCCAGTGTACCCCACACACCCTCTCAGAACCCTGGTCTATAGCACCCAGTGTACCCCACACACCCTGTCAGTAACCCTGGTCTACACACCCTGTCAGTAACCCTGGTCTATAGCACCCAGTGTACCCCACACACCCTCTCAGTAACCCTGGTCTATAGCACCCAGTGTCCCCACCCCACAACCCTGTCGTAACCCTGGTCTATACACCCAGTGTACACCACACACCCTTTCAGAAACCCTGGTCTATAGCACCCCGTGTACCCTCCATACCCTTTCGAAAACCCTGGTCTATAGTACCCAGTGTACCCCACACCCCTTTCAGAAACCCTGGTCTATAGCACCCAGTTTACCCTGCATACCCTTTCAGAAACCCTGGTCTATAGTCCCCAGTGTACCCCCACCCTTTCAGAAACCCTGCTATAGCACCCAGTGTACCCTGCATACCCTTTCAGAAACCCTGGTCTATAGTACCCAGTGTACCCCACACACCCTTTCAGAAACCCTGGTCTATAGCACCCGTGTACCCTGCATACCCTTTCAGAAACCCTGGTCTATAGTACCCAGTGTACCCCAACACACCTTTCAGAAACCCTGGTCTATAGCACCCAGTGTACCCTGCATACCTTTCAGAAACCCTGGTCTATAGTACCCAGTGTACCCCACCACCCTTTCAGAAACCCTGTCTATAGCACCCATTGTACCCTGCATACCCTTTCAGAAACCCTGGTCTATAGCACCCATTGTACCCTGCATACCCTTTCAGAAACCCTGGTCTATAGTACCCAGTGTACCCCACACACCCTTTCAGAACCCTAGTCTATAGCACCCATGTACCCTGCAATCCCTTTCAGAACCCTGGTCTATAGTACCCAGTGTACCCTCATACCCTTTCAAACCCTGGTCATAGCACCCAGTGTACCCCCATACCCTTCAGAAACCCTGGTCTAAGCACCCAGTGTACCCTGCATACCCTTTCAAAACCCTGGTCTATACCACCCAGATACCCCACACACCCTTTCAGAAACCCTGGTCTATAGCACCCAGTGTACCCTACACACCCTGTCAGTACCCTGGTCTATGCACCCATGTACCTCACACACCTGTCTAACCCTGGTCTATAGCACCCAGTGTACCTCACACACCCTGTCAGTACCCTGGTCTATAGCACCCAGTGTACCCCACACACCCTCTCAGTAACCCTGGTCTATAGCACCCAGTGTACCCTACACACCCTGTCAGTAACCCTGGTCTATGCACCCAGTGTACCCCACACACCTCTCGAACCCTGGTCTATAGCACCCAGTGTACCCCACACACCCTGTCAGTAACCCTGGTCTATAGCCCAGTGTACCCCACAACCCTTCAGAAACCCTGGTCTTAGCACCCAGTGTACCCTGCATACCTTTCAGAAACCTGGTCTATAGCACCAGTGTACCCGCATACCCTTTCAGAACCCTGGTCTATAGCACCCAGTGTACCCACACACCCCTTGTCAGTAATACTGGTCTAGAACACCCAGTGTACCCCACACACCCTGTCAGTAACCCCTGTCTATAGCACCCAGTGTACCCCACACACCCTATCAGAAACCCTGGTCTATAGCACCCAGTGTACCCCACAAACCCTGTCTATAACCACTGGTCTATAGCACCGTGTACCCTACACCCCTGTCATAACCCTGAGTCTATAAGCCCCCAGTGTACCCTACCACACACTGTCCGTAACCCTGGTCTATAACACCCAGTGTACCGTACACACCCTGTCAGTAACCCTGGTCTATAGCCCCCAGTGTACCCCACAACCCTCTCGTACCCTGGTCTATAGCACCCAGTGTACCCCACACACCCTTTCAGAAACCCTGGTCTATAGCACCCAGTGTACCCTGCATACCCTTTCAGAAACCCTGGTCTATAGCACCCAGTGTACCCTGCATACCCTTTCAGAAACCCTGGTCTATAGCACCCAGAGTACCCCACACACCCTTTCAGAAACCCTGGTCTATAACACCCAGTGTACCCTACACACCCTGTCAGTAACCCTGGTCTATAGCACCCAGTGTACCCCACACACCCTGTCAGTAACCCTGGTCTATAGCACCCAGTGTACCCCACACACCCTGTCAGTAATACTGGTCTAGAACACCCAGTGTACCCCACACACCCTGTCAGTAACCCTGGTCTATAGCACCCAGTGTACCCTACACACCCTATCAGAAACCCTGGTCTATAGCACCCAGTGTACCCCACAAACCCTGTCTATAACCCTGGTCTATAGCACCCAGTGTACCCTACACACCCTGTCAGTAACCCTAGTCTATACGCACACCAGTGTTTACCCCACACACCCTTTCAGAAACCCTGGTCTATAGCCCCATGTACCCTGCATACCCTTTCAGAAACCCTGGTCTATAGCACCCAGTTACCCTGCATACCCTTTCAGAAACCCTGGTCTATAGCACCCAGTGTACCCTCATACCCTTTCAGAACCCGGTCTATAGTACCCGTGTACCCCACACACCCTTTCAGAAACCTAGTCTATAGCACCCAGTGTACCCTGCATACCCTTTCAGAAACCCTGGTCTATAGTACCCAGTGTACCCTGCATACCCTTTCAGAAACCCTGGTCTATAGCACCCAGTGTCCCCGCATACCCTTTCAGAAACCCTGGTCTATAGCACCCAGTGTACCCTGCATACCCTTTCAGAAACCTGGTCTATAGCACCCAAGTACCCCCCACACACCCTTATCAGAAACCCTGGTCTATAACACCCAGTGTAACCCAATGCATCCCTGTTCATAACCCTGGTCTATAGCACCCAGTGTACCCCACACACCCTGTCAGTAACCCTGGTCTATAGCACCCAGTGTACCCCACACACCCTGTCAGTAACCCTGGTCTATAACACCCAGTGTACCCCACACACCCTGTCAGTAACCCTGGTCTATAGCACCCAGTGTACCCTACTAGCACCCAGTGTACCCTACACACCCTGTCAGTAACCCTGGTCTATAACACCCAGTGTACCGTACACACCCTGTCAGTGAAACATCCCACCTTTGTCAACCTCACTGGCCTACAGAATCATTCTTTTGGACATGCTTATGACTCCTACTAAGAAACTTCATGACTGTAAACCTTTTAGTGTAGGCCATACGATTGGTTCCTGCGGTGTTCTGACAACCAGCTCGATATTTGATCACAAAATAAATGGCCTAGGCTGGACAACGTCATTGGATGTCGGAAGGTAAGTCAATGATTTGACCCAATATTAGATTGATTCAAAGATCAAATGTCAAATCACCCTAAAATTAGGACAGTGTATGGCCAGCAAACAGCAAACCACCCGTACATCATTTGACATAAGGTAGCTAAGATGTTTCCAATCCCAGTGGACACTGGGAAGTCCATGATAACTCTTCTGTATCATTTCTTCCAGACCCAGTAGGCCTGTCACTCACGTCAATAATAGGGTGGATTACTGTTCATCGCTTTGTGCAATAACTGGCTTGGTCAGATGAACCCCTTTCGGGAGCGCTAACGCCATATTAACTTCGCGTGGGGAGATTTACCAGGAGCATCTCCCACATATCTGGTGCATTTTTTGCCAGATTTTGCTTGGGTGTGGTGAAAATCTTCTATTAAATTCAAAAATCATTAAATATTCAACATTGGGCACGTCCTGCCATTTTGATTTCAGTTCTATGTTACAATTTGCCAGAAGAGCTCTCTTAAACATGCTGCACTATATTTAATGAGAAGCACTGATTCAACCTTGGAAATTTGTTTTTAGAACCAGATATGAATCAAAAGTTTGCAAATGTCTGGTTTAGTTGTAGGATCCACACAAGGCCTGGTGACCAGGCCATACTCTCAGTGAATACGGAATGAAAAAATCTGGACCAGCTTCCATGGGAGCATCTAAAAGCAGCAAGATTAGGGGCTTAAAGACAAAATACTAAATACAATTAAAAGATTAAATGAATGTAAGGCACTGAAAACTTCAGGCAACTTTTTAGCAACAATACCCCAATCTCTGCCACTTGTTTCACATAAAGCTAAGCACCTGGGAAAGGAAGGAAGGATTTGTAATTTTTTACCTCCCTTTTTTACCTCCCAATATCGTTTCTGTGACGAACACCAGCATAAAGAAAACTGCATCTGCCAGGCTTCCACGGTGCTTCAGCACTATCTTTTATATAGGAAGGCCCAGGACACTAACCTGGCAGATGAAAACTGAATGCATTGGCACGCCTCAAGAAAATTATATTGGGATCTTCAGATGCAAAATATTTAAAAAAATGTTTATAGAGGCAAAATGCCTTATTTGTGCACTTCAGTGGGGCCTTGGTCTAATGGTTAATAAGGAATTCCCACCATGCAACATTCTAGCTTTTATTTAAACGCAACTCCCAGCCTGTTGGGTTGCCTTTTAACAAGAAATGAAAGATTCCCTTCTACATAACTGATATCTTTGTATTTAAATGTGTCAGAGTGTCAGGTGCACAAGGTAAACATCTTCTAGGACCATCACTTTGCTCTCTAGCAACTAATCTGGGCTTTGAAATACACAACTCAAACTAAGTGTTGAATAACGGTGAATAATTCACGTAACCGACAATGTTAACGCAGAGAGGGCTGCACTGGAATGTAACAAGTGTTGAGGCTGAGAAATAAATTTTACTGTGTGTATGGTCCACAAGACAGGTCCATATAATAGATGGCTTTCTGAAGAACTCTTGGACAGACAATAAACGAGGTATAATCCAAAAAAAAACATCTAACGGAATCTCAGCCTGGGAAGTCACTGCAATCCTCTTTAGCTGGGAAGTTGATGAATCCTTTGTTTGGAATATGACATGGAAGGTTATTTGTTTTGATGAAATATCTAATGAGAGAATTGGTCTTCCGGACCCTTTTTATAAAAAAAATAGAGACCCGGCTTTCCTTTAGATAATAATGAATATGTATGACTGGATAGATTTAGGATTTGGGGTAGAATGGAAATTGCTAAAGTCTGTAACCTATTCCGGAACTAGGGAAAGTCCTATAAACACTGATTATGGAATGTGAGCATTTATAGTTAAAGTCAATAAATTCACCTATTCCTTGATTACTCTGCCTTGCGTCCTGGGTTCGATTCTGGACAAGGAGTTTGAATGTTCTCCCTGAGCTTTATTGGTTTCCAATAGGAACCCTGGATTCCCCCACAATCTTAAGGACCTACTGATAGGTAGGGATTAGATTGTAAGCTCTTCAAGATAGGACCTGCATAATATGCATCACTATATAAGAAATTAAATACAAATATATAGTCTACACACAATGTTTTGCTTTTAACATTTAAATATGATTTCAAGTCTGTCTGTCCGTCCGTATCTGTAGTGTTGCAGGAAAACCGTTATTATTCCAACATAGTATTTTTCTCTATCAACATATCCAATGTCATGGCTATCAACTCCTGAAATGCCTGTGTGGACCATAATGTTTAGAGGCAGATTTCTTTTAAACCAATGGAAAGTTGGAATACGGAGTCCTGTCTGCACTGAAATGACGGTATTATAGTTCTGCTTTAATGACTTCATACCTTTTCTTTTTATAAGTGATGAATATACACAGCCCAAGTTGTGCCCTTATGCTGGGTACAGACCAGCAGATATTTCCGGCCCATAGCTCGGCCGCCTGTTTGTCTGATATGGACGAACAGGCGATTGGGACTGTCGGTAAATCATTGCCGATCGTGCAGTTCCCTATGAGACCACACGATCGGTTTCGGCCACTGTTGCCGCAACCAACAGTCATTCTTCCCGCAACGGCGACCCAACTACGCGACGCTGGGTCGGGACACAAACTGGCTGGTGTGTACCCAGCCTTGATATCAGTTATAAGAAAAAACAACAGGAAACAAACACTCCTGATAACGTTGCTGAATATAAAGGTTGTCACTGCCTTACTCTGTCTCTAGCCCACCAAGTACAATGTTTGGACACGGGATAGTATTATTGTCTTCCATTCCATAAAGCAAGGATTGCTCAACTCTTCATTACACAGCCTGGGACATACTAACCCTTTCCAGATGCTTAGGGGGAAAAAATCATCTAACAACTGTCAAATTTGCATTCTGTAAGAGAAATAAACCTCAAGGAACACAAATTGTTTGCAATCTAGTATGGATCCAGATTTAAATTAAAAGCAGAGGAAGGGGCAGCAGTGAACAGTCAAGGAGCAAGTTATCCTCAGCAGGAAGATTTAAGATGTTGTGCACCATGAAGATTCCAGACCAGGCAAATTGCCACCAAAGTCATTTAAAAAGACACAGTTATAGAGCAATGCATCAACATAATAGCTGCTGTTCATTTTTTCCCCCATCCTCCTCTCACTTGGGAAAATCTGAAATCTATGATTCCTAAGTTGGATATACACAGATCAGTCATCATTTGTGAGAAAGAAAACAGAGAGTAGAAGAAAAATAAGCTCATTCATTAATGCTCTCGCTTTTCTACAATACATAGCACAAAAAAAGTGTCTAAGGTTTTCGGCAGCCAATGAAAAAAGGCCATGCATCAGAACTGCGACACCTTTTTCTCAAGAAAATGACTTGTGACCACATAAGTTCATTTGGGAGTTGTGATCTAAAGATGACTGATTTTCATTATATGACTGATTTAATTGGAGCCTTGTGAGTTCTGGCATGTATAAACAAAATGTGCATTAGTAATACAGCTTGTGTTTGGAGTGCCCTCTCAGCCTGCAGTCTAAAGTTTGATGCAAATCATTAATCTAATGCTTTGTAGGCACATTAGATAATGATGATTAGGCTGATTGTCAAGCCTGCCATTCACTTTGCAGATATTATACAAATCAAACAAGCAATAAACAGCCCTTGTGTTGCGGTAAATGTACTGCGTGCCGTCCCCTTCTTTATAAAACCTTTTGTGAAATTGTACAGAGTAGTTAGAAGGTGAGGACCCCAAAAATATACCTGGTATATCAGGTGGCACTTTACTTTGTGTATACAAGGATTTGATGTTGGTCTGTATCATCTCCTTTTACTTTAAAGGAAGCTAATATGATCGGAAGGTGTATGGGGTGCACAGGTGACCAATCCTTATACTTTGCAGAGGTAAGGTCCGTGTAAGCAGCTACCGCCATTCACTATCACCATAGATTGAATTGTAATCACATGTGTATGGTCCCCTTTACTTAGTGTGAGCAGTCCAACAATCTTTATCAACAAAATCCTTAGTATTAGCTGCTGTACAGAAAAGGGACCCCTTGCGGCTCCCAGAAATTGTTGAATAAAACTCATTTAACAATGTTGAGAAGACACCCACACTTATTTGATATTGGCAACTTTGCAGGCATTACTATGTAATGTTAACCTGTTTTCAATAACTCACAATTCATTCTTGCCTTTCAGAGGAACAGTGGCAAAACGCAATATCGGATAAATTTGCTCCTGGCTGTTTAATTGAAGAACGGGAGGTTTTCCTTCTTCAAATAAATTAAAAAAAGATAAGTATACTTAATATACACTATACTTTCATAGAGCTATATATGTATATATCTGCCACCTCCTCTGGCTAGAGGGTTTTCCTAGTCACATCAGATATTTTCACAGAGTAAAAACAAAAAAAGTACAAAAGCCAGGGCTTTACAAACGCTGTCTTTTCTTCAGTTCTATATTTTTTGCTTTAGTTTCCTTTAATACACAACTGTTTGAACACATTGTAGACATAACACAGACTCCAGAACATCAGTGTGTGTTAAAAGACTATTTATTCTGCTTTGAGATAAGCTAAACGTCTAGGAGCATGAAGAGTTTGTGAGATAGATGGTTTGTGCCAGATACATGGAAGGATGTACTTCCTTTCTTAACCTATAACTCAGCCTTGTCTGATGTACCATTATTCCCTCGTGTTTCCTCTTCTCCTTATTAAAACCCTGGGAAAAATATTTTTATAGAACATCCTGCAAAAAAAAAAACCAATTCATCCTCACTTTTATCTGTTAGCCGACGGTTCCCTAAAGACAAAAAAAGAAGAGAAGACGGTGTACTTCGATTCTGATTGAACAGTTTCTATAGTTGACTATCTGTCGTGTATCTTTTACTTTTTCCAGGCACTTCCTCTTGCAAATCTGTCGGGATTGAGGGTCTCACGTCTGGCTGCCAGTCAGGGTCCAGTAAACCAGAGACATGGGCCAGGCCCCAAGCAGTCCTTGCAAAACTGTTCAACAAACCATAGAAATTAAGTTAATTGAAATTAGACAAGAGCCTAAACCATTATTTTACTCACAACTGTAGAATTAATAACATATAATCTAATAACCATAGAAATTCATTTTAATAGCAAATGGGGTCATACATTTGTTCAAACTGATTCAACATTGTGATCCAACGAACGTCAATTCAAGTGTCACCTCTAATGCCCCTGCGGTTTCACCCTCCAACCTTCGCCAGCCGGATAAACTTTATGGACCAACGCTAGGCCTATAATACTTTGTTGTAACGTGACCAGATCAGGCAGTTTTTGGAACGTCGCAGGGACATTGGTTGGTAAGCTCCGGTGTGTATGGTAGGAATATCACACTCCAGATCTTTGGAGTCTATTGTCATTTTTCTTAGGGGTACAAGCAATAGAAACATGTAAGAAGATTTTTTTTTTTTTAAATAGAATTTTTATTTCCTATAAAAATTATTAATTTAACTATTCAATGGCACAGAATATTTTACATGGCCACGGACTTTAAATTATTGTGTATTAGTCCAAAGGAATTATCTAATGAGACTAGCGGCCAAACCAGCATCTATCGAGTAGACTTGTCTGCAGTAGGACCCTGAATGTGCCTTCTACAACGTCAATACAGTGACGGCCAATAGAAACACTTCTAGCTACACTCTCAACACATTTAAACACAATAACAGCCAATGGAAATAAAGAGCCAATTCCATTCCAGCCAACAGGAATAGAGACAACACTCACCAACAGAAATAGAGACAATTCCAGCCAATAGAATTAAAGAATCAACTGCAAACAAGGGGATACAATGAGAATTCCTTAAAACAGGAAACAAGGAAAACAATACAATCAATCTGGGCTTGTTGGAGAATATGATGTTCCTGTTGGGTTACAATTTCCTTTCTACTTAGATTTAGTCAATGAAACTAAAACTGAAAGTTCCGCCTCTATGAGAAATCACTGTTGGGTGACGAGAATTCAAAATGACATATGGATGTATTTCAAACATTGGCAACGCACACTCTGCTCTGTGTAGCTTTGTAATATTGGACGTATAGAAACAACAATAGCAAACACTTATACCTTATACTTCCCAGACTTTCCCGTTCAGATGTGAAAATACCCAAGCCTGGATGATTTACCCAGTGTATATGTTGGGCATTATCACTGCAAACTCAATATCCCACAGATGGAACAAAGAAATATTTTCCCATTGGATCCCAGTTCTTTTTTTTTTTTTTTTAAGAAATGCCAAACCCAATATAAAAGTCCCTTTCCCATCCCCCTTATTACGTTTATGGCTTAATGTTGGCATCTATATTCCTCACTGATGCCAATGTTAAAATAAAACCAACAGGAGACAATTCTCTGTTTTACAGTTCATAAAATGTTAACGGAATCGTGGAAGCAGAATGTCAGTTTTCCTTATGTTGGGCCCATATCAACAGTGTCGGCCCAAAAATAAAGTCTTTCTGTATTTACAGAAGTAAATTTACCGTGGGGCTCACAAACATGGACTGTGTAGTCAACAGGCTTGTTCCAGCCATAAGATGGAAGACTCACTCCAGCACTTATACCCATTCCATTGTATCTATGTTACCCACCTAACTAGATTGTAAGCTCTATGGGGCAGGACCTCTTCTCTTGTGGCAAAGCCCTAGCACTTCTATCATATAGTTATATATTTATGTACTGAACTATCTATGTATTTATCAACCTTGTATACTTTATGTATTTTATTATGTACGCGCTGCGTCCCAAGTGGCGCTATATAAATAACATATACATACATCCTGTATAATCTGTATTTATAATGTACAGCGCGCGTCCCCAAGTGGCGCTAATAATAAAACATATCATACTACTGTAAAATCTGTATTGTTATAAATGTACGCGTGTCCCCAAGTGCGTATATAAAAACATTACATCATACTGTATAATCTGTATTTTATAATGTACAGCGCTGTGTCCCCAAGTGGCGCTATATAAATAAACTATACATACATACACACATACATACATGATGGGCCAACTTACTGAGGCCGAGTTAGATACTATTAAGGGCTGCTACGAAAAACGGTCACATGTCATCTCTGTCCCAACCCCACTGATATATTTTGCACTTTATTACCTGCATTACTAACCAGATATTTAATAATAATTATTGTTCCCATTCTGGCAGAGTAAGATGGCTCCTCCCCCCATGCAGTCAATCAAGGCTGTGACTGCTGACATCACAACCAATGATTGACTGCTGTTTCACCTGCTGCCTCCTCTGCACATGCTCAAGCTTATAAAAAGCTCATTGAACAAAAGGAGGAGATGGATAACTTTGCCAGAAATGAATAGAACTTATCATTAAATACCTGGTTACAAATACTGTATACGGTATATAAT
The DNA here is from genome assembly GCA_019447015.1 of Hymenochirus boettgeri. NCBI lineage: Eukaryota > Metazoa > Chordata > Amphibia > Anura > Pipidae > Hymenochirus > Hymenochirus boettgeri. The sequence goes on from CM033476.1 coordinate 91,643,512, forward strand.
AAACAGGTATAAATAGCAGTTGGTGTATATAATAAACTGGCAAGTCACCAGTTTATTGTTTTTATTATGAACATGCCCTTTTATATAGGAAATCAAATGTGACAATTAAAAAGAAGAAGTCTCTTTAAATCTACACAAATGACTCGGACCCTATAAATAAACAAGAGGAATAGTCTACAAGACACTGATGAATTGCCCGACTTGTTTTACGTTTTATTTATTTATTTTAACTTCCAAAGGCCCAACTCTCTGGCTGTGAGCAGTGAAGCAAGAATTCCTAAATTCTGCTTGGAACAAGACAAGTGGAAGTAGCTTAGAGCACTGTGGAACTTAGTCTTTGTGGCACCTATCAGTCTGCCTTGTGAACTGTCAGGGAATATACATTATCCCTGCAGCCTGTCTCCCTGTGTCTGCCATTAATGATCTATAAAGGGTTGGTGTTAACGTGATGCTCTGCTTCCTGTTAGTATAAAAGGGCCATGTTCAAAGAAGGCTGTGTTTTCCCCCATATGTGCTCAATCAAGGGGCATCTGCTTCCCATTCAAACATTTCTAAGGAGGACTCACTTTGGCAACCTCCTGCTAAGGTGTTAATTTTACACACACACAGACAAGTAAGGTATATACACATCAACGCAAGTGTATATGTTACTCAGGACTGTTCCCACAGTTGAAGGTGTGCAGAACTGGGGCATTAGGGAAATGGGGTTGTTTTTTTTTTTTCTAATTTCATGGATTTCAGGGGGAAAAAAATTCTCAATTGAATTGAAACAGAATTTGTTGTATTTTTCATTTCATGTTTTGTTCCAAGACTCTGAAGACAAAATAGACACCCAAAGGAATGGCATTCGCCATTGGTGCTTACATATAAGGAACGGCGCCATATGTATCAATCGGCTCCTTACAAAAGTGTGATTTCCAGGTCATTCACTGAAATTATTCATTTACGGAGCAGGAGTTTTATACTTTTTTATGTCCACGTGTACGCAAGGGTTATTGTCAATCAAAACACCCAAATGTCAACCCTCTAAAGGATGTTACAATATCACCGTATTAATAACCAAATGAAACCATTGTTTTTAGGGTTTTGGACGATACATTATGTTAATATGATTTTTATTACTTATTGCACAAACATGGAGGTTTGGAAGAAATTAAAAGCCCTGGTTTGCCCAGCAGTTTATTTAAATATACATTAGTTTAGAAATTAATGTCATTGCCTCTCTGATAAGGTCGTTGGAAAGGATTAAGGTAATGAAAATATTTACTAATAATTTACAGTATCATTCCCTTCCCATACATTTAGTTAAATATAACTGGGGTGTTTATGCATTAAATTCAAAATTTCCAACATGAAGACCGCTTCACAAAACACACACATAAGAGCCTTTTGCACCAAGCAGGTCTTCATGTTGGAAATTTTGATGTCGATTTAGGATGTGGCCAGACGTCCAGCACCACCCATAAAGATTAGCACCAAGAGCGTGCAAATATTCATTTAATGCATATTATATGCATTAAATTTAATCTGAGTCTCTGTTGATCTTAAGAAGCTTTAAGGGCCCCATATACGAGGAAAGACACCATTGGCAAGTGCATACACTACCCTGAATATCTCTATACTCTGTAAGGAGATTGATCAGTCAGGTCCTCACACATGAGGACAGACAGTAATGTTCCATCTTTAGAGACCAATCACGATGCAGGGGTTTTCTTGTCAAAGATCTGCCAGTCTAACAACAGGAGCTGAAAATGTGGTAGAACCACGAAGCGAGCCAAGTGTGCACCCATTGGGTGATTTGTTCATCAATATGAGAAATTTAATAAAGATTTTACCTCTTACAGTTGCTACTGCTCAGTACCATTTTATCACTGTCTGTTCAGGTAAGTATCTAAGAAGGCCGTCGAGTCCCAATATTAATTTGAGTTTAAAGAGGTGATAGAGGTATAGACAATATAATTAATTCATTTGGTCCCATTTTTCAGATTCCAAGGGAGACTGGATAAGTCTAGACTAGGACCATAATAGACGTGTGATGAGGAACTTCTACATGGTCTTGGATGGTCTATACAGTCTAGAATCTCATCTTCGCCTACATTATTTTCTCTACATGGAGCTGGGAAGTTCTATTCATATTATATGGAAGTTTCAATAAGTCACATGACAAGAATAACTCAATCACTAATTATGCAATATCATCACGTACAGTTTATATGAATATATTTTACTCTTGCAGACTTCCGGCCCCATTTTCTGTATAAAACTTTTGACAGAAACAAATAAGGTTTAATGGAACGATCCATGTATGACTGACATCATTAAAGGGTATGTCTGTCCCTGTACACTTACCTGATCCACTATATATATGTTCTTTGGTGTTGTTTGTTGAATTCTCTAAAAGCTTCCTGGTCCCATTGGAGCGTTTATATCTCACACACTGTCATTCAATCTCTGCCTCTCACGGGACCGCTAAAAAAAGAGAAGAAGAAAAAGTTCCCAACTGAGAGAAGGTTCGTGTTGTCTAGACAAAATGTGGGCACATGCCCCAGTCTTGAAGAGCAAATAGCCTCTGATTGGCTCCTGGATTAACCAAAGCTCACAGGCAGATAAGGTAACCATCTTTAGATGTAACCTATGGGGCAAAATGTTTTCTGCTGGAGTGGACATTCCCTTTAAGCTATGACTATGTGTGACATCATTAAGTGCAGTTAATAAGGATATATTTCACACAATATTAGTTCCTTTATATAACCTCCAGCACTGGGTTTTTCTGTATAAACCAGTTTGACAGAAACAAATAGAGCACAGCTAGTCTGACAGTTCGTTTTATGCTGCGGCCTTCAACAGGTTTTAATGGAAAAAAAACCAAAAAATGCCTGAGAAGAATATTCTAAACATCTGTTTTTACTATTTTAATATGTATTGTGGGACATTGGAGTTACGTCAGTGGATAAGATTAACACAATGAATAACTCTTTCCCTTCCTTTACTATGCCATCGCATGCTTAGTCCAACCCCGAGAAAAAGAAAAAAAAAAATCAGCTGACAGCGCAGTTCCCGGGACACTTGTCCACCCAGTTTAGCTGCCATATGCATCAACATCTATCATTAAATGTATGGAGGGGATGATCCTTATGGGTGGAAACACATTTTCTTCCTAAAGTTTATATAGTACACAGTAATAAATATACATTTAGATATATTTCAATACATATGTTGTATATTGTAATTTTCTAATCCCATAGGAAAGGTTTCTTTACAGTGAGAATGGTGAAACTGTGGAACGGTCTTCCAGCAGATGTGGTAATGGCAAGTTCATTAAATAGCGTTAAAAAAGGCCTGAATAAGTTTCTAAAACAATAATATTGAGAATTACTGGTATTAATACATATACTGTAGTTCTGGTTGGTACAGGTACTATATAATTGAGAATTACTGGTATTAATACATATACTGTAGTTCTGGTTGGTACAGGGATACTATATAATATTGAGAATTACTGGTATTATACATATACTGTAGTTCTGGTTGGTACAGGGATACTATATAATATTGAGAATTACTGGTATTAATACATATACTGTAGTTCTGGTTGGTACAGGGATACTATATAATATTGAGAATACTGGTATTAATCATATACTGTAGATCTGGTTGGTACAGGGATACTATATAATATTGAGAATTACTGGTATTAATACATATACTGTAGTTCTCATTTATCCAGGGATCCTTCACAATAAATGTTAAAATGGCTCACAAGTAGGCTAAAAAGGTTGGAGTACAAGGACATGGGTCTTTATTCAACCTATGTTACAGACAATTATGGGTTAGGGTATAAAGGTTGGACTAGATGGACGTATGTTTTTTACAACCTCCAATAATATGTTACAATGTAACTGTTATACAGACATTATGGGTAGGGTATAAAGGTTGGACTAGATGGATGTATGTCTTTATACAACCTCCAATACTGTGTTACTATGTAACTGTTATACAGACATTATGGGTAGGGTATAAAGGTTGGACTAGATGGACGATGTCTTTATACAACCTCCATACAATGTTACTATGTAACTGTTATACAGACATTATGGGTAGGGTATAAAGGTTGACTAGATGGACGTAGTTCTTTATACAACCTCCAATACAATGTACTATGTACTTGTTACAGACATTATGGGTAGGGTATAAAGGTTGGACTAGATGGACGTATGTCTTATACAACCTCCAACACTATGTTACTATGTAACTGTTATACAGACATTATGGGTAGGTATAAAGGTTGGACTAGATGGACGTTGTCTTTATACAACCTCCAATACTATTTACTATGTAACTGTTATACAGACATTATGGTAGGTATAAAGGTTGGACTAGATGGACGTATGTCTTTATACAACCTCCAATACTATGTTACTATGTAACTGTTATACAGACTTATGGGTAGGGTATAAAAGGTTGGACTAGATGGACGTATGTCTTTAACAACCTCCAATCTTGTTACTATGTAACTGTTATACAGACATTGTGGGTAGAATAAGGTTGGGACTAGATGGACGTATGTCTTATAAACCTCCAATCATACTATGTTACTATGTAACTGTTAACAACATTATGGGTAGGGTATAAAGGTTGGACTAGATGGACGTATGTCTTTATACAACCTCCAATACTAGTTTACTATGTAACTGTTATACAACATTATGGTGGGTATAAAGGTTGGACTAGATGGACGTATGTCTTTATACAACCTCAACTCCAATCTTGTTACTATGTAACTGTTATACAGACATTATGGGTAGGGTATAAAGGTTGGACTAGATGGACGTATGTCTTTATACAACCTCCAATTCTGTGTTACTATGTAACTGTTAGATAGACATTATGAGTAAGGTATAAAGGTTGGACTAGATGGACGTATGTCTTTATACAACCTTCAATACTATGTAAGAATTAAGTTATAGATTCAACATTCAATCATTAACTGTCTTAAGACATACAAAACTAGTGGTTTAACATTCCAAAGTTCCTTTGTGTTTGCAAGCCATTTGCTAAAATAATTGTCTCCTCTAACACTGTGTAAATGTTGAGGAACGTTGCAGGAAAGTAGGAAGGTAAGTTTACAGTGTACAGGCACCTTAAGTTAAAGTGATTTTTTTGTTATTGCTGATACACTCTGATCCAATATTTTGGTTGGATTGGACTTGCAGACACTATTGATCGATCCCAACCAATTTTAGGGTGAAATCAATTGTTTATAACAGTTCAAAATCTGTCTCCCCGGATCTCTCCAATCTATCTTTTCCTGTCTTTTAAATCTTATGGGATGAAGTACTGAGAGTTGCAATTGACAATTCCAGTTTTAACTCCAAACAAATCCGTTTGCAATGATGTAACAAGAATAAGCATGATACAGTCCAATATTTTGACCCACTAAACCAGGCATCGCATTAAGTCAAAATCTTAGACGCTCAAAAAGTATTGAGACCTATATTTCCTAGTCCATTGAAGGTCACACAATCCACCAAAATTAACAACCTGTCCTATCGAACTTTCATCCATTTTACTGTCACACCAAATTTACTGCCAATACTTCATTTGGTGAGACTTTGTTTCGCAGAAAGCTGCAATTTTAGTAAGCATAAAAGTTTCCATAGATTTAAAGTACAAACATTAAAAATAATATTGACTTGACTTTTAAACTTCCCCTCCTTTCCATGTTCCTTGGGTTAAAATAAATGCTTGCAATAAAAAAAATAGCCTTTCTTTTATCTCTTTTAATTGACTGTATGGCCATGCTGTAAACTTTTGTTATTCGATACTGCTTGACTTAAGGAAGGGAGGCATAAAAGCTTGTCAAAAAAAAAAAAACGTGGTTAACAATAAAAAGGAATCACCATATTCTACACTATTTTTTTTTTTTTATTCATTCATTTTTCATTCAAAAATGTTTTTGTGTTTATTTTGGAAGCCATTTTAATTTGTTTTACTTCATTTCCTGTGTATACCATGTCACTTCCTGTTAACCTCATGCTTTGCTAAATTCAGTGACCTCATAGTCACATGGGAATTCAAAGGCAATGAACTAAAATTTAGAGAATTTAAACATTTCCCCATTTCTCTTGTTTTTCTAAAACAAAAACAGATGTAAGTTATTCGTGTTTCTACTATAAAGTACATAGGGCAAGTTCATTTATAGACAAAAAAAATTCTCTGCTTCCAGTAAAGCTCTTCTGTCATGAAGTATTTAAGACAATTATCCTTTCATTGTTTTGATCTATGTTCTCGGTCTCATCTCAGTAAACAGAAGTGGCCAATTAATTAACTGATAAACATGCTCCATTTTGAAAAAAGAATTACAGTATTGTTATATATAGTTGTTAAGGGGGGGTGATAAAGTTCATTTTAAAAGGAATTGTGGAGAGGACAGTGCAGAAAATAAACAGTGACCGTTCTTTCGTCTATTCAACACAATTAACAGAAAAATGTGCTATATTTAGTGTGTGTGGCTACCCAAGATCTAAAATGAGTCCCAGGCGGATATCCAAGAAGTACTCCGAGAGCCAAGATAAATAAACAGGATTACGATCTTTAGCTTCTAATGAATCTTTGGCCAAGCTTTATAAGAACAATATTACCTTCTCCCGCATGTGTAAATGATGGGACTTCAGACAGACATGAACCACATTTAGGAGTAATGGATTACCTTGTCCTCTTTGCCCTATCAGGTTCTGGGAAAACTATACACTTTGTACATTAGGAAAAATTGACCAAACCAGACAGCTTTGGGCTTGGATCAATGAACCCTGTTTTAAGATTCATATTTCCTTTGTCCCACAGTCCCTGATAAATAGTTTGGGCTTAAAGGTCACGTCTACGAGAAAGGCTTCTTCAAAGGGGTCAACAATGTCTCTTCAGTTGGCAAATGAGTGAGGATTTTGTTTATGGCTTTTTAGAGACAGTTTTAGTATATCTACTTGGCTTTAGACTATGGCTTAGATCTCCAACCATTGGGCTGCCAGATGTTTAAGAACGACATCCCACAAAATTATCCAGGGGGCTTCTGCTGCAGGGGAATTCTGGGAGTTGTACCTTTCAAACGTCTAGTAGGCCTGCAGGCTGGAAGCCTGGGATTTAGCATTAAATTTAGAGATTCCTCTGCTGGAGGCCTGGTCCCTAGCATTACATTTAGTGATTCCTGGCAGGTAGTAGTCTTCAGGTTCCAAGAATCTTAAAGTTTCTACCCCAATTCAACTATCCAGTGATTATCACACAGTTGAGTTGGATGTAACCACCAACCAGCTTCCAGATGTATTGGTGAATAAGTTAAAGGAAGCCGGTCAGTCACAGTGCAGTCACGTGGTTGGGTTTTGGTCCCATCCTGCGTAGCTGTGAACAGTTGCTACTGCGATATCTCAATTTTAAGAGATTTTTTTAATACTCTCCAGAATGCAGAGAAACAGTGACAACTCGTTCATACCAGACAATAATCTGTTTATTATAAAAGTCAAACTGTAGCTTTTGAAGGTTGATCTAGAAAATTCGGGTGGATTTTCTTTTTTTTTCTCCTTAAGGAGAATGGAAAGAAACCATGTCCAGAGCGGATGGCTGTTTGCCAGGGGAATGCACTGGGGGGTCGATGATAAGCTATGATGGGGGAACACAGAGTACTGAGTGAAACATGGAACATGTTCATTTGGGAGATAGTAAAGGAACAAGGACACTTAAGAAGTCAAAATATGTAGCTTGGAACCCAACATATCCTGAGATGCTATGGAACATTTCAAAGCCAATGTCCATGGGGAGCTAATTGACTTTACTAAGAGGCTCTACAGACCGCGTTTACATTTGCACTAGCAAGTAATAAATTGCACTGTGGGGTGGAAATACTTTTAAAGGGACAAAACATTTTAAAAAGAAGAAGAAAAGATATGATTTGTACATTTTGTGAAAGTGATGATGTGTAGAATGGGGGTGAGTAGTTAGATATGGGGAAAAGTTACATGAAGAAACTTGGGGGTATATACATCTGTATACTGTATATAATACACAAAAGCAGTATTTACTAAGGTCATCAGTTTACATCAGCTATAATTCGTGTTTAGCTGTGTCATCAGTTATAATCAGTGTTTAGCTATGTCATCAGTTATAATCAGTGTTTGCTGTGCCTCAGTTATAATCAGTGTTTAGCTGTGTCATCAGTTATAATCAGTGTTTAGCTGTGTCATCAGTTATAATCAGTGTTTAGCTGGTGTCATCAGTTATAATCAGTGTTTAGCTGTGTCATCAGTTATAATCAGTGTTTAGCTGTGTCATCAGTTATAATCAGTGTTTAGCTATGTCATCAGTTCTAATCAGTGTTTAGCTATGTCATCAGTTCTAATCAGTGCTTAGATATGTCATCAGTTATAATCAGTGCTTAACTATGTCATAAGTTATAATCAGTGCTTAGCTATGTCATCAGTTATAATCGGTGCTTAGCTATGTCATCAGTTATAATTGATGTATAGCTATGTCATCAGCATCACATGATGCACTTGTGTAATTTAGGAAGCCAGGCTTAGCTATATATTCTGTAAGCTCACTTGGGCAGGGCCCTCTTTCCTTTTGGTTATGTTGTAGTATTGCTGTAAATTAATTCCCCGCTTTGCCACACTGTGTGCATATTCTAGTCTTGTATGTAACATATATGACCATGTAATTGTAAAGAAGATTGGTTGTGTTTTGTTATAGTAATGGGCTGTATGCCTTGCATGTGATGTATAATTCTATATACACAGCATCACCTGAGGACACAGCATAATATCTATGGGGAACGGATTGTGCCCGTTAATCTATTAAAATCATCAGCTGAGCCCACGCCTCGAAGGAAGAAGGAATTTTGATTGGTGAATCCTTTCTGCATATTTAATAAACAACATCCCAACTACCTTATAAATAAACTTCAGATGATCAACCACTTCATTTATTAATTTGCTTTCCCTTTAATCCGTAGGATGACATTACCCTAAACACGTAAGCGACCATCCCCAATGATCCAATAATGCGGTTTTCTCCTACGTTTAATACCCCCCCCGCAGGATTTTGAAATCTTTCCATCCCAAACTGCTCCAAACATGTGGAATTCTCACATGTTCCCAATTTATGCCAAAAATGTTGCCCACATTACTAAACGTCAAAATATTGACTCTGTCATTCTCCAACGGACGCTGGATTCATAATGAAACAAAGGCTCATCTTTCCCTCCTGGCAAATGCCAAGATTGGGTTTCAATAAAGCTGGTTACGGGTCTTGTTTTCCCATCTTGCAAAACGAGGGGAAATGAATCGGTCGAATTTCTGTTTGAAATTAAAATGTCATTTTGCTTTAAAGGGGAAGTTTTTGAAAGTGATATTTAGCCTTAGATTGAAAGAATATTAAGGTCCGAAAAAAACGTAAAACATATGGGGAAAAAAAAAGAATAATCTCACCCAAATGGGTCGTTTTCTGATGCCGACTGCGCAATCTGGAACTTTTAAGGAGAACTGTGGGATAAAATTAATTCAATTGTGATTGAGAGCCCTGAAACTGCATATTTAAAGGGGAACTGTTGTCTCCAGTAAGGGTAAGAAAAGCCTCTCTCAATAACTTACGTGAAATTGCTGGAGACAAATGTGTGACCGTTTTCTCACACATTTGCCAGCAGTTTCATGGCTGAAAGGTTTCCCTGTGTTATTAATCATTATTTTACTGGGTTCCTGAAGTTATATAACTTCTAATGGGATGGTGTGGATTAATGGCAAAAGTTTGCAACATTTATGGCATCTGCCCCAAATCTATCATATTATCTATCTATCTAATAATCTATATCTATCTACCATATCAATCATCTATCTATCTATCGAATAATCTATATCTATCTACCATATCAATCATCTATCTATCCATCTATCGAATGATCTATATCTATCTACCATATCAATCATCTATCTATCCATCTATAGAATTATCTATCTATCCATCTATAGAATTATCTATCTATCCATCCATTGAATTATCTATCATCTATCTATCGAAATTATCTATATCGATCTACCATATTAATCATCTATCTATTGAATTATCTATATCTATCTACCATACCAATCATCTATCTATCCATCTATCGAATTATCTATATCTATCTACCATATCAATCATCTATCTATCCATCTATAGAATTATCTATCTATCCATCTATAGAATTATCTATCTATCCATCCATTGAATTATCTATCTATCATCTATCTATCGAATTATCTATATCGATCTATCATTATCATCTATCTATTGAATTATCTATATCTACCTACCATATTAATTATCTATCTGTCCATCTATAAAATTATCTATCTATCCATCCATCTATCTTTGAATTATCTATCATCTATGTATCATCTATTAATCTATTGAATTATCTATATCTAGCTACCATATCAATCATCTATCTATCCATCTATAAAATTATCTATCTATCCATCTATCTATCTATTGAATTATCTATCATCTATGTATCATCTATTAATCATTGAATTTCTATATCTATCTACCATATCAATCATCTATCTATCCATCTATCAAATTATCTATCTATCATCTATTTATCTATCGAATTATCTATCTATCTATCCATCTATCAAATTATCTATCTATCTATCATCTATTCATCTATCGAATTATCTATCTATCATGATGATCTTATCTATCTATCTATCTATCGAATTATCTATCATCTATGTATCATCTATTAGGGCTAGGCCACACTAGCGCGTTTTTCGCGCGTTTGCGTACGCGTTTCGCGCTCGCGTTTGCGCCCGCGATTTTCGCTAAAATGGAAATCGCGGGAACGCAAAAATTCCCGCGATTTCCGATGCGCATGCGATTGCGCGTCCGTTTGCGTTATGGTAACGCATGCGTTCACCATTTTTGGTGCGTTAACGCATGCGTGTCCATAACGTGAAAAGGCGAAAACGCTTGCGCAAAACGCGAACGCGAGCGCTAAACGCGCAAGAATCGCGCACACATCGCGTGCGATAACGCTCGCGATTTTGTGCGCGATTCCTGTGCATTGCAGTGTGGCCTCACCCTAAATCTATTGAATTATATATATCTATCTACCATATCAATTATCTAATCTATCCATCTATCAATTATCATCTATCCATCTATCAAATTATCTATCCATCTATCAAATTATCTATCCTATCTATCCATCTATCAAATTATCTATCTATCTATCTATCTATCCATCTATCAAATTATCTATCTATCTCCTACTATCATCTACAATTATCTATCTCATCTATCTATCATCTATCATATCTATCTATCTATCTATCTATCCATCTATCATTATCATTCATCTATCTATCTATCCATCTAATCTATACTATTATCTATCTATCTATCTATCCATCTATTATATCTATCATCTATATCATTATATCTATTAATTATCTATATCTATCTACCATATCAATCATCTATCTATCCATCTATAAAATTATCTATTCTATCCATCCATCTATCTATTAAATTATCTATCATCTATGTATCATCTATTAATCTATTGAATTATTCTATATCTATCTACCATATCAATCATCTATCTATCCATCTATATTATCTATCTATCCATCCATCTATCTATTAAATTATCTATCATCTATGTATCATCTATTAATCTATTGAATTATCTATATCTATCTACCATATCAATCATCTATCTATTGATCGAATATCTATCTATCATCTATCATCTATCGAATTATCTATATCTATCTACCGTATCGCTCACCTATTAATTATCCATCCTCTTCCCACATCCCCTGCTCTCTTTCTCTGCCCTGATTAAAGACCATAAGTGTAGCAAGTTTACAACTTTTGATCATTAGTGATTTGTGTTTTTATTACGATTTATTCCAATTAGCAGAGTCTGAATTCCATTTTTTGCTACATGGAGATTTTACTAGGCCAATTATTTACACCCCATCTAGATCATTTCTTTGCAGGTAGATCCCGAGATGTAGTGTGTGACCCCATTGCTGTAAGGAAATGAAAATGAGATGTAGAACTGGGAAACATTTATTTCCAATTCTAAGACACTGCAGATAAACCTTCGCTGCACGTTATTAATGTGACAGCGATTTCCTTTCTCAGAGAGGGAGCCAAGACTGGATCAAGGAATCGAAATGTTTTGTTTGAAGGAAAACGTGTTTTTTTTTGAATGACTAAGGGGCAAAGCTACACACTGGACAGGGAACGGAAGAAGGGGAACCCACACCAGCAATCTTTATTATGGCTTTATTTCAAATGGTAGGCATTGCCATTGTTTTTTTAGAATATTGACATAGTATTGGAGGTTGTATAAAGACATACGTCCATCTAGTCCAACCTTTATACCCTACCCATAATGTCTGTATAACAGTTACATAGTAACATAGTATTGGAGGATGTATAAAGACATACATCCATCTAGTCCAACCTTTATACCCTACCCATAATGTCTGTATAACAGTTACATAGTAACATAGTATTGGAGGATGTATAAAGACATACATCCATCTAGTCCACCTTTATACCCTACCCATAATGTCTGTATAACAGTTACATAGTAACATAGTATTGGAGGTTGTATAAAGACATACATCATCTAGTCCAACCTTTATACCCTACCATAATGTCTGTATAACAGTTACATAGTAACATAGTAATTGGAGGTGTTAAGACATACATCCATCTAGTCAACCTTTATACCCTACCCATAATGTCTGTATAACAGTTACAAGTAACATAGTATTGGAGGTTTTATAAAGACATACTCCATCTAGTCCAACCATTATACCCTACCCCATAATGTCTGTATAACAGTTACATAGTAACATAGTATTGGAGGTGTATAAAGACATCATCCATCTAGTCCAACCTTTATACCCTACCCATAATGTCTGTATAACAGTTACATAGTAACATAGTATTGGAGATTGTATAAAGACATACATCCATCTAGTCCAACCTTTATACCTACCCATAATGTCTGTATAACAGTTACATAGTAACCATAGTATTGGAGGTTGTATAAAGACATACATCCATCTAGTCCAACCTTTATACCCTACCCTAATGTCTGTAAACAGTTACATAGTAACACAGTATGGAGTTTGTATAAGACATACGTCCATCTAGTCCAACCTTATTACCCTACCCATAAGTCTGTATAACAGTTACATAGTAACATAGTATTGGAGTTGTATAAAGACATCACGTCCATCTAGTCCAACCTTTATACCCTACCCATAATGTCTGTATAACAGTTACATAGTAACATAGTATCGGAGTGTTGATAAAGACATACGCCATCTAGCCAACCTTTTACCCTACCCATATGTGTCTGTATAACAGTTACATAGTACATAGTATTGGAGGTTGTATAAAGACTACTCCATCCAGTCCAACCTTTATACCCTACCCATAATTCTGTATAACAGTTACATAGTAACTAGTTTGGAGGTTGTATAAAGACATACGTCCATCCAGTCCAACCTTTATACCCACCCATATGTCTGTATAACAGTTACATATAACATGATTGGAGGTTGTATAAAGACATACGTCCATCTAGTCCAACCTTTATACCCTATCCATAATGTCTGTATAACAGATACATAGTAACATAGTATTGGAGGTTGTATAAAGACATACGTCCATCCAGTCCAACCTTTATACCCTACCCATAATGTCTGTATAACAGTTACATACTAACATAATATTATTATATCATATTACTGTGCAATACGGGACAATATCGAAACACCAACCAGTCCACAGTAGTTACTGTAAATCTGATAAATCTTTGATCTTGGTTAGGTCAAACCATGCCACTATGTGGTTAACACTAGGTATTGCAGGAGTATTACAAAGTTTAGGTTTAGCATAGGGCTATAATAATAATAATTGCCCTTGGACACTTGTGGCAGGAAACAATGGGATACCAGTCAATTCAGATTGTAAGGTGTAGATGCACATTTTGGGACTGGTGATGAAACGAGGCATTAACCCACCTCTCTATAGCCCTGTAGCTATTGGTAGTACAGTTTCACATCACTGTGTATTCTGTGGCTCTGTTAGGACTTGGCCACACTAGCGCGGTTTTTTTTGCGCATGCGGTTTTGCTCACGATTACGCCCACGATTTTCGAACACGTAAATTCCCACAATTTCCGTTGCGGCCGTTGGCGTTTTGCCTTGAACCATTTTTTTTTTGCGCAATCGCATGCGTTTTATCTTTGTAAATAGCGAAAATGCATGCGCAAAGGCGATAACGCTGGCGAATTTGTGCGTTGTAGTGTGAACTCCGCCTTAGCTACGACCCAGGTAAGTAGAAGAACTTAAAGGCAAACACTCTCTTTTCTAGGCATATTAGTTAGTGGGTTGGGTAGGAAAGGTCTCTGGTTCCACACACATATGTGTTATCCAAGACGGGCCCTGGGAGCCCCGATAGTTGTCACACCGCTGCTCCCTGCCCTGGGATCTACTTGTCTACAGACCTCCCCTGAGGGACTCTTTACTGGAACAGCAATTCATGGTTCCCTGAGTTACACTATTATCTAGACTCACAGACCCAGTGGGAATTGTACAGTGGCTGGGACGGTTAATAGGGATCAGTTGTGATTGATGGATTGTCAGCTCCTCAGGGCAGGGCCAAATGTGAATAGATAAACTAACCATTTAGTGTGTTCAGGAATCAATATACAGTGTGTTAAGGACAAGACAAATAAATAAAGCTCCACTGAGCTCAGGGGCAGGGGTACCAAGGCAACCGTACCAGGTGGGTAACGCACACCAAAGCGTTTTAAAGCTATACAACCCTTTATAGGAGATCGACTTGGGGTTATGATGGGAAACAGTCAAGTTAAAAACACTCACAAAATACTATATACAAAATAATAAAAACCTCCCGATAGGGATATAAATAAAAATTACCAAGTGTCTAGTTGCAATGCAGCACTCCATCACTCCGACTAATAAATACAACAGTGTCTAGTAAAGGGCAGCCTCCGTCCACTCCTGACTATAAATAAAAGTGCCTGTACAAGTGCGGCCCTCCATCATCCGGACTCATAAATACAAAAGTGACTAGTACAAGTGCAGCCTCCATCACACGAATCATTAATATACAAGTGTCTAGTACATTGTTGCAGCCCTCCATCACTCCTGACTACATAAATTACAAATGCCTAGTACATGTGCGGGGCACTTACCATAACTCCTGACTCATAAATACAAAGTGTCTAGTACAGTGGCAGCCCTCCATCACTCCTGCTCATAAAGTACAAAAGTGCCTAGTACATGTGCGGCCTCCATCAACTCCTGCTCATAAATCAAAGTGTATATAACATGTGCAGCCCTCCATCATCGTGACTCATAAAATACAAAGTGCCTAGTGCAAGTGCAGCCCTCCATCCCTCCTCTGGGACCTATAAAACAAAGGGTCAGGACCATGTGCAGCCCTTCCATCACCCTGGACTAATAAATACAATGTGTCGTTACAAGTGCAGCCCTCCATCACTCCGACTCATAAATACAAAGTGGCCTAGTTACAAGGCAGCCCTCCATCACACTCATAACATAATAAATACAAAGTGCCTAGTACAAGTGCAGCCCTCCATCATCCTGACTCTGCGAAAATACAAAGTGCCTAGTACATGTGCAGCTTCATCCACTCCTGACTCATAAATACAATGTGCCTAGTGCAAGTGCAGCCCTCCATCACTCCTGACTCATAAATACAAAGTGCCTAGTACAAGTGCAGCCCTCCATCACTTCCTGACTCCATAAATACAAAGTGCATAGTACATGTGCAGCCCATCACTCCTGACTCGTAATACAAAGTGCCTGTGCAAGTGCAGCCCTCCATCACTCATGACTCATAAATACAAGTGTTAGTACAGTGCAGCCCTTCCATCACTCTGACTCATAAACCATGTGCCTAGTACAAAGTGCAAGGACCTCCATCAATCGACTCATAATACAATAGTGCCTAGTACAAGTGCAGCCCTCCATCCACTCCTGACTCATAAATGAAAAGTGCATAGTACAAGTGAAGCACTCCATCACTCCTGGACTCAAAATACAAAGTGCCTCCTAGTATCGCAAGTGCACAGCCCTCCTCACTCTTGACTCATAAATACAAAGGGCCTAGGACAGGCCAGCCCTCCATCACCTCCTGACTCATAAATACAAAGGCCTAGTACAAGTGCAGCCCCCGCCCTCACTCCTGATCATAAATACAAAGTGAAAGTTGCAAGTGCCAGCCTCCATCAATCCTGACTCTAAATTACAAAAGTTGCCGAGTGCAATGCAGCACTCCATCACTCCTGATATAAATCAAAAGTGCCTAGTACAAGTGCAGCCCTCCATCACTCATGACTCATACAAGACAAAGTGCAGAGTGCAAGTGCAGCCCTCAATCACTCCTGACTCGGAAATCAAAGTGCCTGTACAAGTGAAGCCTCCACACTCATTGACCGTAAAATACAAAGTGCCTAGTCCAAGTTGCAGCCCTCCATCACGCTGACTCATAAATCAAAAGTGCTAGTACACGTGCAGCCCTCCACAACTAATGACTCCTAAATTACAAAGTGCCTAGTAAAAGTGCAGCCAGCCCTCCTCACTCCGACTCATAAACCAAAGTGCCCATAGTACAAGTGCGCCTCCATCAACTGACTCACTAAATACAAATGTGCCCTAGTACAATGCAGCCCTCATCACTCCGACTTCATAATACCAAAGTGTCTAGTGCAAGGCAGCCCTCCCTCACTCCTGGACTACATAAATACAAGTGGCCTAGTAGCAAGTGCAGCCCTCCGTCACTCCGACCTCTAAATACAAAGTGCCTAGTACACGTGCGCCCTCATTCACTCCTGATCATAAATACAAGGCCTAGTGCAAAGTGCAAGCCCCAATCACACCTGGACTCATAAATACAAAAAGAGTCCTGAGTCAAGTGCAGCCCCATCCACTGGACTCATAAATACAAAGTGCCTAGTACAGTGTCCGGCCCCATAACTCCTGACTTCATAAATAAAAAGTGCTAGACAGAGGCAGCCCTCCATGCAATCCTTGACTCATAAATACAAAGGACTAGTACATAGTGCAGCCCTCATCACCGACTAATAAATACAAAGTGCCGCTAGTACATGTGCAAGCCACTCCATCCACTCCTGATCATAAATACAAAGTGCTAGATCAAGTGGCAGCCCTCAATCACTCATGGACTCATAAATAACAAAGTGTCTAGTTACAGGTGCAGACTCCATCAATCCTGATCTATAATACAAGGGGCTAGTAGCAAGGTGCAGCCCTCCACACTCCTGACTCATAATAAAAGGCTAGTACAAGTGCGCCCTCCATCACTCCGGACTCATAAATACAAAGTTGCCTAGTACAGTGCAGCGCCTCCATCACTCTGACTCATAAATACAAAGTGCACTAGTAAAGTGCGGCCCTCCATCAATCGCTGCTAAATACAAAGTTGCTTCCTGAGTGACAAGTGCGCCCTCCTCACTCCTGATCATCAAACAGGTGCTCAGTACAAGTGCGGCCCTCCATCACTCCGACTCAATAAAACAAAGTGTCTAGTACAGTGCAGCCTCCATCACTCCTGACTCTAACATACAATGTGTGCACACGTGCAGCCCTCCATCACTCCTGACTCATAAATACAAGTGTTAGTAGCATGTGCGCACCCTCTTCACTCCTGACTCATTAACTACAAGGTGCTAGTAGCAAGTGCGCCCTCCATCCACCGATCATAAGACAAAGTGCCTAGTACAAGTGGCAACCTCCATCACTCGACTCATAAATACAAAGGACCTAGTTACAAGGGCAAGCCCTCATCACTCCTGACTCATACAATTACAAGTGTCTAGTACAAGTGCAGCCCTCCATCACTCTTGACTCATAAATACAAAAGTGTCTAGTAGCAAGTGCAGCCCTCCAATCACTCCTACTCATAAATACAAAGGCCTTTATGATAATACAAGTGGGCCCCTCCATCACTCCTGACCTCATAAATACAAAGTGCTAGGCAAGTGTGCAGCCCTCCATCACTCCTGACTCATAAAATACAAAGTGCCTAGTGACAAGTGCAGCCCTCCATCACTCCTCTGACTCATAAATACTAAAGTGCCTAGTACAAGTGCAGCCCTCCATCACCCTGACTACAATACAATGCCTAGTGCAAGGCAGCCCTCCATCACTCCTACTCGATAAACTGTACAAAGTGCCTAGTACAAGTGCATGGCCCCAATCACTCCTGATTCTAAATACAAAGTGTCTAGTACAAGTGCAGCCCTCCATCACTCCTGACTTCATAAATACAAAGTGCCTAGACAGTGAGCCCTTCCATCACTCCTGATCTAAAATCCAAAGTGCCCTAGTACAATGAGCAGCCCTCCATCACTCCGACTCATAAATACAAAGTGCCTAGTACAAGTGCACCCTCCATCCACTCGACTCATAAAATCTTAAAAGTGCCTAGTAACAAGTAGCCATCCATCACTCCTGACTCATAAATTACAAAGTGCCTAGTGCAAGTGCAGCCCTTCCATTCACTCTGATCATAAATACAATGTGTCTAGTCCCAGTGCGGCACTCCGTCATCCTGACTCATAAATACAAGTGCCTAGTACAAGTGCAGCCCTCCCCTCACTCCGACTCATAAATACAATGTGTCTAGTACCAGTGCGGCCCTCCGTCACTCCTGACTCATAAATACAAGTGTCTAGTACAAGTGCAGCCCTCCATCACTCCTGACTCATAAATACAATGTGCCTAGTACAAGTGCTGCCCTCCATCACTCCTGACTCATAAATACAAAGTGCCCTAGTACAAGTGCAGCATCCATCCACTCCTGACTCATAAATACAAGTGTCTAGTACAAGTGCAGCCCTTCCATCACTCTGACTCATAAATACAATGTGAATAGTACAAAGTGCTGCCCTCCATCCACTCATGGACTCATAAATACAAAGTGCCTCGTGCAAGTGCAGCCCCCGCCCCTCCGACTCATAAATACAAAAAGTGCCAGTACAAGTGCAGCCCTCCATCACTCCTGACTCAGAAAATACAATGTGTCTAGTTACCAGTGCGGCCCTCCGTCAACTCCTGATCATAAATACAAGTGTCTAGTACCAAGTGCAAGCCCTCCATACTCCTGAATCATAAAATACAATGTGCATAGTACAAGTGCTGCCCGCCATCACTCCTCCTCATTAAAACAAAGTGCCTAGTGCAAGTGCAGCCCTCCATCAATCCTGACTAATAAATACAAGGGCCTAGCCCCCATCCACACAAGTGCGGCCCTCCGTCACTCCCTGACTCATTTAACTACAAAGTGTCTAGTAAGTGCAGCCTCCATCCTCCTGACTCATAAATACAAAGGGTCTTGTACAAGTGCAGCTCCATCACTCATGCTCATAAAACAACAGTGTCTAGTTACAAGTGCAGCCCTCCCATCACTCCTGACTCATAAATACAAAGTGCCCTAGTGCAAGTGCGGCCCTCCATCACTCCTGACTCCATAAATACAAAGTGCCTAGTACAAGTGCGGCCCCCTCCATCACTCCTGACTAGAAATACAAAGTACATAGTACAAGGGCAGCCCCCATCACTCCTGACTCAAATACAAAGTTCTAGCACGGCAGCCCTCCACACTCCTGACTCATAAATACAAAGTGCCTAGTACAAGTGCAGCCCTACATCACTCCATGACTCAAAATACAAGGCCTAGTACAAGTGCAGGCCCTCCGTCACTCCTGACTAATAAATTACCAAAGTGCCCTAGTACAAGTGCGGCCCTCCGTCACTCCGGACTAATAAATAAAAAGTGCCTAGTACAAGGCGGCCTCCTCAACTCCGGAATCATAAATACAAAGTGCCTAGACAAGTGCAGCCTCAATCACTCCTGCCACTCATAAATACAAAGTGCCTAGTACAAGTGCAGCCCTCCATCACTCCGGACTCATAAAATCAAAGTGCCTATTACAAGTGCGGCCATCAATCACTCCTGACTATAAAATCCAAAGGGCCCTAGTACAAGTGAGCCCCCAATCTACTACTGACTCATAAATACAAGTAGTGCCTGTACAAGTGACGGCCTCCATCACTCCTGACTCATAAATTACAAAAAGTGCTCTAGTACAAGTGCGGCCCTCCATCACTCCTGACAAATACAAAGCAGTACAGGAAGCCTCACCGCTCTAAAGTACAAAGTGCACATGGCCCCCATCTCCGAACTACCAAGTCCTATCATGTGGGCTATCTGCTAAAAATACAAAGTGTCTAGTACATGTGCAGCCCTCCATCAATCTCGATCATAAATACCAAAGTGTAGTAGTTTTTACAAAGTGCAGCCCTCACATCATCCTGACTCATAAATACCAGAGCAGTGCGGCATCCACCCGCAATAATGTGTATAACAAGGCAGCCCTCCATCACTCCTGGACATCATAAATAAAAGTGTCTAGTGCCACGTGCAGCCATCCATCAGCTGATCTCATAAATACAAAGTCTCTAGTACAAGTGCACGCCCTCCATCACTCTGGATCATAAATACAAAGTGCTTTCTAGTTACATGTGCAGCCCTATCACTACTGTGATCATAATACAAATGTGCCTAGTGAAAGTGCGCGCCTCCATCACTCCTGACTTCATAAATACAAAGTGCCTAGTACAGTGCAGCGCCTCCATCACTCTGACTCATAAAATACAAAAGGCTAGTACATGTGCAGCCTCCCATCCATCCTGAATCATAAACTACAAAAGTGCCGTTAGGCTACAAGTGACAGCCCTCCATCACTCCTGACTCTAAAATCACAACAGTGTTCTGAGTAAAGTGCGGCCCTCCATCACTCCGACTCATAAATACAAGTGGCCTAGTACAAGTGGCCCTCTCATTCACTCATGCTCATAAATACAAAGTGCCGTACAAAGTGCAGCCACTCCATCACATCCTGACTCATTAATACAATGTGCCTAGTACAGTGCGGCCCTCCATCCACTCCGACTCAAATAAAAATGCTAGTACAAGCGCCATCCTGTATAAACCTAGTACAAGTGCAGCCCTCCATCACTCCTGATCATAAATAAAGTGTCTCATTACAAGTGCAGCCCTCCATCACTCCTGACTCATAAATACCAAAGTTGCCTTAGTACAGTGAGGCAACCTTTCCATCACTCCTGACTCATAAATACAATAGGGCTAGTAACAAGTGACAGCCCCCATCACTCCTGACTCATAAATACAAGTGTCTAGTACAAGTGCGCCCTCCATCACCCTGGATTCATAAATCAAAGTGCGCAAGTCAAGTGCGGGCCACCTCATCACTCCTGACTCATAAAATACAAAGTGCCATAGTACAAGTGCAGCCCTCCAGCAACTCGACTCATAAATACCCAATAAGTTCTTTTAGTCATTTGGGGCCCTCTGCACTCCTGACTAATAATACAAGTCTACATGTGGGCCCCCTCCGCATTTCAGCCTTACTACATGTCCTCCTCCTCTCCTCCCTCATTACTCTACAACCTAGTCCAAGCTCCTACCCTTTTCACTCTGACTCTCACCTTAACTACAGTTCTAGTCAAGTGCAAGCCCTCCCTACACTCTGACTCATAAAATACAAAGTGCCTAGTGCAAAGTGCACGCCCTCATCACTCCTGACTCATCATACCCAAAGCGTGCCTAGAGACAAGTGCAAGCCCTCTCACTCCTGACGTCATAAAAAAATGTGCCTAGTACAAGCGCAGCCATCACTCCACATCACTTGCCGAATTGCCCTCACACCGATCATTAATACAAAGTGCCTAGTGCAAGTTGCCAGCCCTCCATCACTCCTGACTCATAAATTACAAAGTGCCTAGGACAAGTGAGCCCTCCATCCCGCCTGACTCATAAATACAAAGTGCCCTAGTACATAGTGCAGCCCTCCATCACTCGGACTCATAAATACAAAAGTGCCTAGTGACAAGTGCAGCCCTCTCACTCTGACTATAATACAAAGTAGAAATGTCCTCCCCTGCAATCCAATGTGCTAGTAATGCAGCCCTCCATCACTCCTGGACTCATAAATACAAAGTGCCTAGTACAGGCAGCCCTCCATCACTCCTGACTCATAAAATACAAAGTGCACTAGTACAAGTGCAGCCTCCATCACTCCTGACATTACAAATACAAATAGTAGTGCCTAGTGCAAGTGCAGCCCTCCATCACTCGCTGACTCAAAAATACAAAGTGTAGCTAGCAAGTGCAGCCCGCATCACATCCGACTCTAAATAACAAAGTGTCTGTGCAAGTGCAGCCTCCATCACTCCTGACTCATAAATGACAAAGGTCCTAGTGCATAGTGCGCCCTCCATCAACCCCTGACTAACTAAATACAAAGGCTAGGTCAAGTGCGCCCTCCATCACTCTGATCAAAATTACAAGTGCCTAGTACAAGTCGGCTCCCTCATCCACTCTCTGACTCATAAATACAAAAGTGCCTAGTACAAGTGGCAGCTCCATCACACTCTGACTCATATAAATACAAATGTGCTAGTACAGTCGGCCCTCCATCACTCCGACCTAAATACAAAGTGCTAGTACAGTGCGGCCCCCTCCATCACTCCTTGACTCATAAATACAAAGTAAGTGCCTAGTACCATGTGCAGCCCTCCATCTCTGACTCATAAATCATAAAGTGGCTAGACAAGGCAGCCCTCCACACTACTGACTCATAAACAAAAGTGCCTGTACAGGTTGCGAGCCCTCCCATCACTCCTGATATAAATACAAATAGTGCCCTAGTACAATTGCAGCTCCTCACTCCGACTCATACAGTTGCCTGGACTGCAAGTATCACTGAATAATAACAAAGTGCCTAGTCAAGTGCGGCCCATCCACACCTGACTCATAAATACAACGTGCCTAGTACATGTGCAGCCCCCTCCATCACTCTGACTATAAATAACAAAGTGCCTAGTGCAAGTCCAGCCTCCATCCACCTACTCGAAACAAAGTCCAGTCGCCACCTGACCCATAAATACAAAGTGTATACAAGTGCAGCCCTCCAATCACTCTGACTCATAACTACAAAGTGCTAGTGCAAGTGCAGCCCGCCACACTCCTGAATCATAAATACAAAGTGCTGTCAATGTGCGCCCTCCATCACCTCTGACTCATAATAAGGGTAGGACAACGTCAGCCCTACCCTGCATAAATACAAAGCGCCTGTCAATGCACCCCTCACCTCCTGACTATAAAATACAAAGTGCTAGTACAAGTGCCGCCCTCCATTCACTCCTGACTCAAAATACAAAGTGCCTAGTACAAGTGCAGCCCTCCATCACTCCTGACTCATAAAATACAAATGGCCTAGTTACAAGTGCAGCCTCCATCACTCCTTGACTCATAATACAAAGTGTCTAGTACAAGTGAGCCCTCCATCATCACTGACTCATAAATTACAAACGTGCCTAGTACAAGTGCAGCCCTCCATCACCATCGACTCAATAAAATACAAGTGTAGCTTGTACAAGGCAGGCCCCCATCACTCATGAATCATAAATACAAGTGTCCTAGGAAGTGAGACCTTCTCACTCCTGAACTCATAAAACAAAGTGTACTACGTACAAGTGCAGGCACTCCACTCACCTCTGACTCCTAAATACAAAGGTGTCTAGTACAAAGTGCAGCACCTCCATCACTCCTGACTCAATAATACAAAGTGGCCTAGTACAAGTGCCAGCCCTCCATCACTCCTGCTCCTCATAATAACAAGGCCTAGTAAGCATGCAGTGCAGCCCTCCCATCATCCTGACCATAAATACAAAGTGGCTGTACATGTGCAGCCCCTACCATCACTCCTGACTCATAAATACAAAGTGCTAGTGCAAGTGCAGCCCCCATCACTCCGATCACAAATAAATACAAAGTGCCTAGTTAAATGTGCAGCCCTCCATCACTCCTGCTCATAAATACAAGTTGTGCTCAGTACAAGTGCCAGCCCTCCATCACTCCGGACTCATAAATACAAAGTGCCTAGTGCAAGTGCAGCCATCATCACTCTAACATGCCACATGCACTCTCCTCATGACTCATAAATACAAAGTGCCTAGTAGCAGTGCAGCCTCCATCACGCCTGACCTTCATAAATACAAAGTGCCTCGTAAAAGTCAGCCCCCAACGCTCTGATCAAGTGCTAGACCATAGCCTCATCCATCTCACTGACTCATAAATACAAAGTGCCTAGTAAAGTGCAGCCCCTCCATCACCCGGACTATAAATACAATGTGTCTATACAAGTGCGCCCTCCATAACTCCATGACTCATTAAATACAAAGTGTCCTAGTGCAAGTGCGACCCTTTCCATCACTCGACCTTTTCACTAATACAAAGTGACATAGTGCAAGTGCAAGCCCTCCATTCACTCCTGATCATAAATACACAGTGCGGTATTAGTACAAGTGCAGCCCTCCATCACTCCTGACTCATAATAATCACTACAAGTGCGCCCCAATCGACAATAAAGTGTAAAGCAAGTGCAGCCTCTCCACTCATAATAAAACATCAGTGCCTCACCTCCTGACTCATAAATAGACAATGTGCCTAGTGCACCAGTGCAAGCCCTCCTCACTCACTCCTGACTCATAAATACCCAAGTTCCTAGTACAAGTGCGCAGCCTCATCACCTGATTTCATAAATACAAAGTGTTCCTAGTCAAGTGCCACCTCCATCACTCCTGCTCATAAATACAAAGGTTGCCTTAGTAGCCAGTGCAGCCCTCCATCACTCCTGATTCATAAATACAAAAGTGCATAGTACAAGTGCAGCCTCCCATCACTCCGACTCAAAATACAATAGTGCTAGTACAATGTGCTGCCCCCCATCACTCGACTCATAAATACACAAGTGTGCCTATGCACGTGCGCCCTCCATACTCCGAATCATAAATACAAAAAGTGCCTAGTACAAGTGCGGCCCTCCATTCCTCTCTGAAATCATAAATACAATGTCTGCCTAAAGTGCCAGACCTCCATCACTCCGAACTTCAAAATACCAAGTTTCTAGTAAGCACGATGACGCCCTCCATCACTCCTGAGACTCATAAATACAAAGTGCTAGTACAAGTGAGCCAGCCCTCCTACATCCTGACTATAATAAAAAATTGCCTAGTGCAAGTGCAGCCCCATCCTCCTATCATAAATCCATGGCTAGTCAATGGCCCCTAACACTGGACTCACAAAGTGCCTAGTACAGTGCGGCACCTCGCGTCATCCTGACTCATTAAATACAACGTGTCTAGTACCAAGTGCAGCCCTTCATCACTCCATGCCATAAATACAAGTGCCATAGGCAAGTGCGAGCCCCCCTTTTCCATCATCCTGGACTCATAATACAAAGTGCCTAGTACAAGTGCGGCCCTCATTCAATCCTGGACTCATTAAATACAAAGTGGTCTAGTACAAGTGCGGCCCTCCATCACTCCTGAATCATAAATACAACTGTGCTACGTGGCAAGTGCAGCCCCATCACTCCTGACTCATTAAATACAAGAGTTTTGTTAGTACAAGTTGCAGCCTCCCATCACTCCTGACTCATAATACAATGTGCCTAAGTGAAGTGCAGCCCTCCCACTACTTCTGACTCATAAATACAAGGTGTCTAGTACAAGTGCAGCCCTCAGTCACTCCGGACTCATAAATACAAAGGGCCTAGTCAAGAGTTGCAGCCCTCCATCACTCCTGACTCATAAAACAATAGTGCTAGCTACAAGTGCGCCCTCCATCAATCCTGACTCATAAAATACAAGGCTAGTGCAAGTGAGCCCTCCATCACTCCTGACTCATAAATACCAAAGGGCTAGTACAAGTGCAGCCCTCCTCACTTGACTCATAAATAAACAAAGTGCGCTTATTACAAGTGCAGCCCTCCATATCCGACTCATAAATACAAAGTGTTCTAGTACAACGTGCAGCCCTCCATCACTCCTGACTCATAATACAAGTGTCTAGTACAAGTGCAGCCCTCCATCACTCCTGACTTCATAAATACAAAGGCTAGTACAAAACGTGAGCCCTCATCACTCCTGGACTCATAAAATACAAAGTCTCTAGTACAAGTGCAAGCCCTCCATACTCCTGACTCATAAATACAAAGCGTCCCTAGTACAAGTGCAGCCCTCCATCACTCCTGACTCATAAAACAAAGCGCCTAGTGACAAGTGCTAGCCCTCCATCACTCCTGACTCATAAATACAAAGTGCAGTGCAAGTGCAGACCCTCCATCACTCCTGATCATAAATACAAAGTGCCTAGTACAAGTGGCCCTCCAGTCACTCTCGAATATTAATACAAAGGTTAGTACAAGTGCAGCCTTCTGATCAATCGCTATCAGCAGCCTCACTCGACTCATAAATACAAAGTGTCCTAGTACAAATGAGCCCCTCCTCATACTCTGACTCATTTAATACAAAGCGCCTAGTACAATGTGCAGCATCCTCCATCATCCTGACCTCATAAATTACAAAGTGCTAGACAATGTGCCAGCCCATCCTCACTCCTGACTCATAAAATCACAAAGTGTCTAGGCAAGTGCAGCCCTCCATCACTACTGACTTCATAAATACAAAGCGCCTTAGTCCAGTGCCAGCACCTCCATACACTCCTCTGACTCAAATAAAGGTCTAGTAACGGGACATCACCGTTCTACAAGGGCAGTGCAGCCCTCTCTCGCAATACAAGCAGTACAGCAGCCCCTCCATCACTCCGTGACCTCATAAAATAACAAAGTCGCTAGTACAAGTTGCAGCCCTCATCATCCGACTCATAACTACAAGAAGTGCCTAGTGCAAGTGCAGCCCTCCATTCACTCCTGGACTAATAAATACCAAAGTGCCTAGTGCAAGTGCAGCCCTCCATCACCTCACTTCCATTAAATACAAGTGCCTAGTGCAAGTGCGGGGCCCTCCAGCACTCCTGACTCATAAAATCAAGTGCTCTGTACAAGTGCAGCCCTCCATCATCCTGACTCATAAATACAAAGTGACTGCCTAGTAGCAAGTGCACCCTCCACACTCCTGACTAATAAATACAAAGTGCCTAGTCAAGTGCAGCCCTCCATCACTCTTGACTCATAATTACAATAGTGTCCTAGCAAGTGCAGGCCCTCATCACTCTGGACAATAAATACAAAGTGTCTAGTACAAGTGCCGGCCCTCCACACTCCTGATCATTAATACAACTGGGCTCTAGAGCAAGTGCAGCCCTATCACTCCTGACTCATTAAACTAAGGTCAGTGAGTCGACGCTTGCTCTAATACCAAGGTAGTCAAGTGCAGCGCATCATCACTCCTGAGCTCATAAATACAAAGGTTGAGTACCAAGTGCAGCACTCATCACTCTGACTCATATACTAAATGTGCAGTACAGTGCAGCCCTCCATCACTCCGACTCATAAATACAAAGTGTCTAGTTAGCAAGTGCAGCCCTCCATCCACTCCTGACTCATTATAAAATACAAAGTGCCTGTACAAGTGCAAGCCCCCATCACTCCTGACTCATAAATACAATGTGGAGTAGCAAGTGCAGCACTCCGTCACTCCTGACTCATAAACAATGTTCTAGTACAAGTGCAGCCCTCCATCCTCCTGATCCTCATAAATACAAAAGTGTCCTAGTACAAGTGCAGCCCCATCACTTCCTGACTCATAAATACAAAGTGGCCTAGTCTTACAAGTGCAGCCTCTCCATCCTCCTGACTCATAAACAATGTGCCTAGTACAAGTTGCTGCCCTGCCATCATCCGGATCATTAAAAACCTACAAAGTGAGCCTCAATACTGACTATATAAATTGCAGTACAAGGCAGGCCCTCCATCACTCCTGATATAATTACAGAGTGTCTTAGTAGCAAGTGCAGCCCTCCATGATCTGGCTAATAAATTACAAAGTGCCTAGTACAAGTGTGCACAGCCCTCATGCACTCCTGATCATAATACAAAGTGCCTAGTAAAGTGCAGCTCCTCCATCACTCCTGACTCATAAATACAAAGTGGCTAGTACAAGGCAGCCACTCATCACTCTGACTCATAAATACCAAAGTGTCTAGTGCAAGTGAAGCCCTCCATCACTCCTGACCAATAAGGCTGTACGCCTCCATCTGATTAAATACAGAAGTGCTAGTACACGTTGCAGCCCCTCCATCACTCTCGATCATAATACAAGTGCTAGTACAAGTGCATGCCCTCCTCACTCCTGACTCAAATACAAAGTGCCTTAGTACAAGTGCAGCCCTCCTCACTCCTGACTCATAATACAAAGTGTCTAGTACACGTGCAGCCCTCCATCCACTCCTGACTCATAAATACAAAGTTGCCTGTAGCAAGTGCCAAGCCGCTCTCACTCCTGAACAAAATCTAATACAACGTGTGCTCAGTGGACAAGTGCAGCACCTCCATCACTCCTGACTCATAAATACAAAGTGCCTAGTGCCAGGTAGCAGCCCTGCCATCACTCCTGACTCATAAATACAATGTGCCTAGTGCAAGTGCAGACCTCCATCTCATGTCATAATCTGCATGATAATAGGAGGATTAAAGAGGCAGCTGGACCAATCATCAAAGAGCAAAAGGAAAAGCAGAAGAAATTTGGTCATTAAATAAACTGAAAGACCTAAAACCAATAACCCTGGGCTCTGCTGATGTCCCCTCCATAACCCGGTGTTTTCATCATCCAGAAAATCCCACCCAATATTTCTGTACTATCGATATGTACATGTACTACAAGGACAGGACCCCTTCCTACTGGGATACCCAATATCCTGTACTATCGTATGTACATGTACTACAAGGACAGACCCCTTCCTACTGGGATACCCAATATTTGTACTATCGATATGTACATGTACTCAAGGACAGACCCCTTCACTACTGGGATACCCAATATTCTGTACTATCGATCATGTACATGTACTACAAGGCAGACCCCTTCCTCATAGGATATCCCAATATTCTGTACTATCGATATGTACTGTACTACCAAGGACAGACCCCTTCCTACTGAGGATGACCCAATATTCTGTACTATCGATATGTACATGTACTACAAGGACGAACCCTTTCCTACGGGATAACCAATTTTGTACTATCGATAGACATGTACTACAGACAGCCCCTTCCTACTGGGATACCCATATCTGTACTATCGATTGTACATGTACTACAAGGACAGACCCCTTCCTACTGGAATACCCAATATTCTGTACTATCGATTGTACATGTACTACAAGGACAGACCCCCTTCCTACTAGTATCCCCAATATTCTGTACTATCGATATGTACATGTACTACAAGGACAGACCCCTCCTACTGGGATACCCAATATTCTGTACTATCGATATGTGTACATGTACTACAAAGGACAGACCCCTATCCTACTAGATAACCCTATATCTGTACTATCGATATGTACATGTACTACAAGGACAGACCCCTTCCTACTGGGATACCCAATATTTCTATCGATATGTACATTACTACAAGGACAGACCCCTTCCTACTGGGATACCCAATATTCTGTACTATCGATATGTACATGTACTACAAGGACAGACCCCTTCCTACTGGATACCCAATATTCTGTACTATCGATATGTACATGTACTACAAGGACAGACCCCTTCCTACTGGGATACCCAATATTCTGTACTATCGATATGTACATGTACTACAAGGACAGACCCCTTCCTACTAGGATACCCTATATTCTGTACTACTCGATATGTACATGTACTACAAGGACAGACCCCTTCCTACTGGATACCCAATATTCTGTACTATCGATATGTACATGTACTAACAAGGACAACCCCTTCCTACTGGGAACCCAATATTCTGTACTATCGATATGTACATGTACTACAAGGACAGACCCTTCCTACGGGATACCCAATATTCTGTACTATCGATATGTACATGTACTACAAGGACAGACCCCCTTCCTACTGGATACCCAATTATTCTGTCTATCGATATGTACATGTACTACAAGGACAGACCCCTTCCTACTGAGACACCCAATATTCTGTACTATCGATATTTACATGTTACTACACAGGACAGACCCCTTCCTACTGGGATACCCAATATTCTGTACTATCGATGAGTACATGTCTACAGACGACAGACCCCTTCCTCACTACTTATACACCATATCTAGTACTAATCGATATGATAACATGTACCAGAGACCGACCCCTTCCTACTAGGACACCCATATCTGTACTATCGATATGTACATGTACTACAAGGACAGACCCCTTCCTACTGAGGACACCAATATATACTGTACTATCGATATGTACATGTACTACAAGGACAGACCCCTTCCTACTGGTTACCCAATATTCTGTACTATCGATATGTACATGTACTACAAGGACAGACCCTCTTCTACTAGGAACACCAAATTCTGTACTATCGATATGTACATGTACTACAGGACAGACCCCTTCCTACGGATAGACCAATATTCTGTACTATCGATATGTACATGTACTACAAGGACAGACCCCTTCCACTAGGACACCACAATTCTGTTACTATCGATATGACATGTACTACAAGGACAGACCCCTTCCTACTGGTACCAATCTCTGTATTCGTACTATCGATATGTACATGTACTACAGGCAGACCCTTCCTATAGGACACACCAATATTCTGTACTATCGATATGTACATGTACTACAAGACAGACCCCTTCCTACTGAGACCCAATATTCTGTACTATCGATATGTACATGTACTCAAGGACAGACCCCCTTCCTACTAGACACCCAATATTCTGGACTATCGATATGTACATGTACTACAAGACAGACCCCTTCTACTAGGACACCCAATATTCTGTACTATCGATATGTACATGTACTACAAGGACAGACCCCTTCCTACTAGGACACCCAATATTCTGTACTATCGATATGTACATGTACTACAAGGACAGACCCTTCCTAACTGGGATACCCATATTCTGTACTATCGATATGTATATGTACTACAAGGACAGACCCCTTCCTACTGGAGGAACCCAATATTCTGTACTACGATATGTACATGTACTACAAGGACAGACCCTTCCTACTAGGAACCCCAATATTCTGTACTATCGATATGTACATGTACTACAAGGACAGACCCCTTCCTACTGGATACCCAATATTCTGTACTATCGATATGTACATGTACTACAAGGACAGACCCCTTCCACTAGGACACACCAATATTCTGTACTATCGATATGTACATGTACTACAAGGACAGACCCCTTCCTACTAGGACACCCAATATTCTGTACTATCGATATGTACATGTACTACAAGACAGACCCCTTCCTACTAGGACACCCAATATTCTGTACTATCGATATGTACATGTACTACAAGGACAGACCCTTCCTACGGGATAACCCAATATTCTGTACTATCGATATGTACATGTACTACAAGGACAGACCCCTTCCTACTAGGACACACTCAATATCTGTACTATCGATATGTACATGTACTACAAGGACAGACCCCTTCCTACTAGGACACCAATATTCTGTACTATCGATATGTACATGTACTACAAGGACAGACCCCTTCCTACTAGGATACCCAATATTCTGTACTATCGATATGTACATGTACTACAAGGACAGACCCCTTCCTACTGGATACCCTATATTCTGTACTATCGATATGTAACATGTACTACAGGACAGACCCCTTCCTACTGGATACCCAATATTAGTACTAGATCGGTTTGTACATGGTACTACAAGGACAGACCCCTCCTACTGGGATACCCAATATTCTGTACTATCGATATGTACATGTACTACAAGGACAGACCCCTTCCTACTAGATACCCAATATTCTGTACTATCGATATGTACATGTACTACAAGACAGACCCCTTCCTACTGGGATACCCAATATTCGTAACTATCGATATGTACATGTTACTACAAGGACAGACCCCTTCCTACTAGGATACCCAATATCTGTACTATCGATATGTACATGTACTACAAGGACAGACCCCTTCCTACTAGGACACCCAATATTCTGTACTATCGATATGTACATGTACTACAAGGACAGACCCCTTCCTACTAGACACACAATATCTGTACTATGATATGTACATGTACTACAAGGACAGACCCCTTCCTACTAGGATACCCATATTCTGTACTATCATATGTACATGTACTACAAGGACAGACCCCTTCCTACTAGGGATACCCAAATTCTGTACTATCGATATGTACATGTACTACAGGACAGACCCCCCTACGGGAACCCATATTCTGTACTATCGATATGTACATGTACTACAAGGACAGACCCCTTCCTACTGGATACCCAATATATCTGTACTATCGATATGTACAAGGACAGACCCCTTCCTATAGGACACCAATATTCTGTACTATCGATATTACATGTACTACAAGGACAGACCCCTTCCTACTAGGACCCAATATCTGTACTATCGATATGTACATGTACTACAGGACAGACCCCTTCCTACTAGGAACCCAATATTCTGTACTATCGATATGTACTGTACTACAAGGACAGACCCCTTCCT
The DNA here is from genome assembly GCA_019447015.1 of Hymenochirus boettgeri. Classification (NCBI taxonomy): domain Eukaryota; kingdom Metazoa; phylum Chordata; class Amphibia; order Anura; family Pipidae; genus Hymenochirus; species Hymenochirus boettgeri. Next base: position 91,676,214 of record CM033476.1, read on the forward strand.
ACTAGGATACCCAGTATTCTGTACATGTACATACTAAAGACAGACCCCTTCTACTACTGGGATACCCAATATTTCTGTACTATCGATATGTACATGTACTACAAGACAGACCCCTCCTACTAGGACACCCTATTCTGTACTATCGTATATGTACATGTACTACAAGGACGGACCCCTTCCTACTAGGACACCCAATATTCTGTACTATCGATATGTACATGTACTACAAGGACAGACCCCTCTCTACTGATACCCAGTATTCTGTACTATCGATATGTACATGTACTACAAGGACAGACCCTTCCTACTGGGATACCCAATATTCTGTACTATCGATATGTACATGTACTACAAGGACAGACCCCTTCCTACTGGATAGATCACCCAATATTCTGTACTATCGATATGTACATGTACTACAAGGACAGACCCCTTCCTACTGGGATACCCAATATTCTGTACTATCGATATGTACATGTACTACAAGGACAGACCCCTTCCTACTGGGACACCCAATATTCTGTACTATCGATATGTACATGTACTACAAGGACAGACCCCTTCCTACTAGGACACCAACAATATTCTGTACTATCGATATGTACATGTACTACAAGGACAGACCCCTTCCTACTGGGATACCCAATATTCTGTACTATCGATATGTACATGTACTACAAGGACAGACCCCTTCCTACTAGGACACCAATATTCTGTACTATCGATGATGTCTGTACTAAGGACAGACCCTTCCTACTAGGATACACCCAATATTCTGTACTATCGATATGTACATGTACTACAAGGACAGACCCCTTCCTACTAGGATCCCATATTCTGTACTATCGATATGTACATGTACTACAAGGCAACAGACCCCTTCCTACTGGATACCCAATATTCTGTACTATCGATATGTACATGTACTAAAAGGACGGACACCCCTTCTACTAGACGAACCCAATATCTGTACTATCGATACGTTACATGTACTACAAGGACAGACCCCTTCCGACTAGGACACCCAATATTCTGTACTATCGATATGTACATGTACTACAAGGACAGACCCCTTCCTACTGGGACACACAATATTCTGTACTATCGATATGTACATGTACTACAAAGGCCAACCCTTCCTACTAGGATACCCAGTATTCTGTACTATCGATATGTACATGTACTACAAGGACAGACCCTTCCTACGGGAACCCAATATTCTGTACTATCGATATGTACATGTACTACAAGGACAGACCCCTTCCTACTAGGATACCCAGTATTTGTATCTTACGATATGTACATGTACTACAAGGACAGACCCCTTCCTACTGGATACCCAAATTCTTGTACTATCGATATGTACTAAGGACAGACCCCTTCCTATAGGACACCCAATATTCTGTACTATCGATATGTACATGTACTACAAGACAGACCCCCTTCCACTAGGACACCCAATATTCTGTACTATCGATATGTACATGTACTACAAGGACAGACCCCTTCCTACTAGGAACACCCAATATTCTGTACTATCGATATGTACATGTACTACAAGGACAGACCCCTTCCTACTAGGAACCCAGATATCTGTACATGTACTACAAGGACAGACCCCTTCCTACTGGGATACCCAATATTCTGTATATCGATATGTACATTACTACAAGGACAGACCCTTCCTACTGAGGACACCCAATATTCTGTACTATCGATATGTACATGTACTACAAGGACGGACCCCTTCCTACTAGGACACCCAATATTCTGTACTATCGATATGTACATGTACTACAGGACAGACCCTTCCTACTAGGATACCCAGTATTCTGTACTATCGATATGTACATGTACTACAAGGACAGACCCCTTCCTACTGGTAACCCAATATTCTGTACTATCAATATGTACATGTACTACAAGGACAGACCCCTTCCTACGGATCCAATATTCTGTACTATCGATATGTACATGTACTACAAGGACAGACCCCTTCCTACTGGGATACCAAATTCTGTACTATCGATATGTACATGTACTACAAGGACAGACCCCTTCCTACTGGGATACCCCAATATTCTGTACTAATCGATATGTACCATTTCTACAAGGAACAGACCCCTTCCTACTAGACAAACCCAATATTCTGTTACTATCGATATGTACATGTACTACAAGGACAGACCCCCTTCCTACTGGGATACCCAATATCTGTACTATCGATATGTACATGTACTACAAGGACAGACCCCTTCCTACTGGGATACCCTATATTCGTGACTATCGATATGTACTGTACTACAAGGACAGACCCCTTCCTACTGGATACCCAATATTCTGTACTATCGATATGGTCATGTACTACAAGGACAGACCCCTTCCTACTGGGATACCCAATATTCTGTACTATCGATATGTACATGTACTACAAGGACAGACCCTTCCTACTGGGACACCCAATATTCTGTACTATCGATATGTACATGTACTACAAGGACAGACCCTTCCTACTAGGACACCCAATATTCTGTACTATCGATATGTACATTACTACAGGACAGACCCCTTCCTACTGGATACCCAATATTCTGTACTATTCTGTACATTACTACAAGGACAGACCCCTTCCTACTGGGATACCCAATATTCTGTACTATCGATGTACATGTACTACAAGGACAGACCCCTTCCTCTTTCATCACCCTAAGGATACCCAATATTCTGTACTATCGATATGTACATGTACTACAAGGACAGACCCCTCCTACTGGATACCCAATATTCTGTACTATCGATATGTACATGTACTACAAGGACAGACCCCTTCCTACTGGGATACCCAATATTCGTACTATCGATATGTACATGTATCACTACGGACAGACCCTTCCTACTGGGAACCCAATATTCTGTACTATCGATATGTACATGTACTACAAGGACAGACCCCTTCCTACTGGGTACCACCAATATTCTGTACTATCGATATGTACATGTACTACAAGGACAGACCCCTTCCTACTGGGATACCCAATATTCTGTACTATCGATATGTACATGTACTACAAGGACAGACCCCTTCCTACTGGAAACCCAATATTCTGTACTATCGATATGTACATGTACTACAAGGACAGACCCCTTCCTACTAGGACACCCAATATTCTGTACTATCGATATGTACATGTATACAAGGACAGACCCCTTCCTACTAGGATACCACAATATTCTGTACTATCGATATGTACATGTACTACAAGGACAGACCCTTCCACTAGGATACCCAATATTCTGTACTATCGATATGACATGTACTACAAGGACAGCCCCTTCCTACTAGGATACCCAATATTCTGTACTATCGATATGTACATGTACTACAGGACAGACCCTTCCTACTGGGATACCCTATATTCTGTACTATCGATATGTACATGTACTACAAGGACTACTGGGATACCTTCCTACTGGGATATCCCATGCATACTCATTGATCTCAACTTCTCCCGTCCTTACACAGACCTAAACTCCATTGTTTACACTAATCCCCTAACCAGCAGCCATAGTTAGTCTAGAACAGGTTCATTGATACAGGAGAAGTTTATACAGAATATTGTTATTTGCAGTATGGCAGCTCCTCGTTTTCTGCCACAATGTTTCCCTCGTGTGGGTGATAATCTCCTTTCCCATTTCCTATTTGTTGCAATGTAGGTAAAGATCATCTAACCTGCTGCTCAGTAAATGAACCAAACCCCCCTTCTATTTCCTAGATAATGGGAACCACTATAAAGGCCAATGTGACTGTGAGGAGAGTGTGTGTGTGTGTGTGTGGGGGGGGGTCCCTTGAAGTGGAATAGAGAAGGGAACCTTTGGAATCCGCATGGCTCCTATATGAGCAGGAATTTTAATCTTAGGAAAACATTGGAAATGGGGATCTGATGGTAGAAAAACGATCACGTTCCGCAGTTATATAAAGAATGAATTGTTTCAAGACCAACCTGGGTTTTTACTCATATCCCTTAACATTGTGTAGAGGTTAAATGCTGTTCAGCTGGAAGTGTTGGCAGGTAACAACAGAACAACTCTGAGCGTGAGAGGTGATCACGCACCTTCAAAGTTTACTCAAAAAATCTTCTTCTGTCCATGTTTTAAGAGCAAAATACTGTACCCAAAATGGTACCTAATTCTATACCCAATACTGTATGTAATACTGTACCCAATACTCTACCCAATTCTATACCCAATACTGAATGTACTACTGTACCCAATTCTATACCCAATACTGTACCCAATACTACTAACCCCAAACTACCTAATTCTATCACCCAATACTGTATTTAATACTGTAACCCAATACATACCTACCAAATTCTATAAATCCCAATACTTGTATGTAATACTGTACCCAATTCTATACCCAATACTGGATGTAAATGTAACCCAATTCTATACCCAATACTGTTAAGACCACATATTCTATACCCAATACTGTATGTAATACTGTACTACTCTCCCAATACCTCAACCCAAATTCTGTACCTCAATACTGTATGTAATACTGGTACCCAATTCTATACCCAATACTGTATGAATCCGTACCTCATATATATACCCAATACTGTATAATTACTGTCCTACTCTACACCAAAGCTTGGTAACTCATAATTCTGAAGAAAACTAGCCCCATTACTGGTATCGTGATACTGTACCCGCAAGGTTCTGATAGCGCCAATACGTGAGATGAATACTGACCCATACTCTAGACCCAATGTCTAACACAAACTGTTGTATGGGAGAGGGAGTGGGTACAGACTGTGACCCAATTAACTCGTAAGCTACCCCAAACACGCCTAATTCCTGAAACCAATCGTAGGTAAGACTGAGCCCAATTTCTATACGACTACCACCAATCTGTAGGTAATACTGTAAACCAAGACTTCTTGAACCCCAACCAACGTCAAGTCGGACCGCACTTAGTTGACCGAGAGAAATTTCGTAATCATCTCCAAAAACCTCCCAACCGCAATTCGTAGCGCCACCCTTACAATTCTATGCGTATCTACTCCCCGTCCGCGCCGTTTAGTTTTTCAAAAGGATCTTCTCCCGCTTTTCTTGATGATGAGTGCGGCTCCCTTTAGACCCTCCATATACAGCTCTCCCTATGTGTGGTTACTACCAGGGGGGGCAATTCTATAAATACCCAATACTGTATGTAATACATGTAGATAACCCCCCCATACAGGCTACAAAAGCAATTCCTATACCCGAATACTGTATTGTATACTGGTACCCGATGTCAACTAAAAAAATACACCAATACTGTGGGAGTTTAATTCATGTAGCAGGCCCAGCATTCTATACTTGCGCGAAATGAGGAATAAACATTACTATACCCAATACTGTAAACGTGACTGTAATGACTTGTACCACCAAGCCTCTAGACAATGCTGTACCAATACTGTATTGTAATACTCATACTCGACCCCAATTCTCTACCCGACAATAAGACTAAAATATTGGTAACAATAAAAGAAAAAACTGGTGCCACAATTACTGTACACCTAAAAAAAGATGCCAAAATGGTAAACCAAAAGAAACAAAATTGTGCGCCAAAATTCTGTACCCGAAAGGCGGTATGTATCATCTCTAGGCCAGCAACTCTAGAACTCCAATACTCTACCCATTCTAAACCAATGAACTCGTAAGGTCAAAATGAACTAGTACCCAACTTCTGTATTGTCAATCAGCTCTAAAAATAGCCACAATTCTGGTATTCAAAAATGTAGTAACATGTCTGCACTCAATCTTGTCATTCATGGTACTAGTTATGGCAATTCTGGTGGTACGCCAATTGATTGTACGCATAAATTTACACTTTCTGTGTACCTCATCCTGTGAAACCCAATTGTGTACACGGGATGCAAACACAACACTGTACCCAAACGGACCTACTTGGCTGTACAAATACTTTGCCCCATACTTTTGCTTCATTCCTGTATTGCAATTCTGTGCGGTACCTAATTCTGTATGAGGTGAGTACGTGTACCACAATCTGTACTACAGTGTCTGAACGCCATCCTGGGAACTCTCAGTTATTGTAAAGGCCCGAGGCGAGAACCCAATCCCTGGTACTCGTCTTTGCACCCAATCCTGTACTCAGTTTTGCACCCACTCCGTACTCATTTTGTGCAACCCAATTCTCTTACTCGAGTTCTGCAAAACCCAATCCTTTAACTGCTCATATCTGCACCAATCTCTGTACTACAGTTCTGCACCCATTCCGGTACTCAGTCTGCACCCATCCTGTCTCTAAAAAAACAGTTCTTGTAGCCAATCTGTCCTCATTCTGGTACCAATCCTGTGACTCAGTTACTGTAGCGCCAAGCCTGTATCGTCGTGAGTCGTCCAACCTGCGGCCCTCCAGATGTTTGAAAACTACAACTCCCAGCAATTCTCCATTGCAGAAGAAACCAAGGAATGCTGGGAGTTGTAGGTTTCAAACATCTGGAGGGCCGCAGGTTGGACATCCCTGATATACATATAATCTGCAGTTGATAATAGGAGGATTAAAGAGGCAGCTGGACCAATCATCAAAGAGCAAAAGGAAAAAGCAGAAGAAAATTTGGCAATTAAATAAAACTGCAAAGACATGAAACCAATAACCTCTGGGCTCTGGCTGATGTCCCCTCCATAACCCGGTGTTTTCAATCAATCCAGAAAATCCCACCCAATATTCTGTACTATCGATATGTACATGTACTACAAGAATCCCACCCAATATTCTGTACTATCGATATGTACATGTACTACAAGGACAGACCCCTTCCTACTGGGATACCCAATATTCTGTACTATCGATATGTACATGTACTACAAGGACAGACCCCTTCCTACTGGGATACCCAATATTCTGTACTATCGATATGTACATAGGACACCCAATATTCTGTACTATCGATATGTACATGTACTACAAGAACAGACCCCTTCCTACTGGGATACCCAATATTCTGTACTATCGATATGTACATGTACTACAAGGACAGACCCCTTCCTACTAGGACAATCCCACCCAATATTCTGTACTATCGATATGTACATGTACTACAAGAACAGACCCCTTCCTACTGGGATACCCAATATTCTGTACTATCGATATGTACATGTACTACAAGGACAGACCCCTTCCTACTAGGACACCCAATATTCTGTACTATCGATATGTACATGTACTACAAGGGTTCCATCAAAAAATGACTACAGAAGACTTGCAAATCATCACGCGCTCTGCGTAATGGAGATTGAGACAGACCAATGAGTCATTACAGCAAGAAAGGCATTCCCGGATCCCCGCAAAGAGCAGCCATAATGAAGTAACCAGGGGAAAAGAATTAGAATGATACTTTGTTCGATTGGAAACTGGGAAGGAAACTTCAGCCGGTTACAATCTCTGAGAAGAAATAGGGTGTTCTGGACGTAGAAGGAAGATCGCATGCCAACAGTCCCTACAAATAAAATAAATGAAATGAGCGGAGGCTTTGGAGGATTTAGCTCTTTTTACTATAAATAAAGCTCTGTGGAAAACGAATTGTTCAGGAACTTGCAGTGCTTATTTAATTATGTGGTATACCAACGATATATTATGGAGATATAGAATGAGGACCATCTGGAATGTTCTCTATACAAGCCAAAGTTTTCCTTTTTTTTTTTAATAGAGAAGGTTCCCGCCGTTCCTTTTCCTGCAACCGGATCGACACAAAGACGAAAATATACAACACGTTCTGCAAAGTGCAGACTTGTGATTTGTCTTGCTGCAGCCAATGAAAAGCAGCCAATCGAAAATCAGCATCTTGCAGTCGAAAATGTCTGATTGGTTGAGACCGGTTACGGAAAATTGACGTGTTACAATATCAGGGCTGGAAGTCAAATGTCTCCACCAAAATTACTGCACCTGTTCTTATTGGATGTTTCCATTGCCAAGCTAAAGTCTTGGTGGGGTTGAGCTATAATATGGTGGGGAGGGGGACCCTAAGTTGGAAAACTTGGCGACTGCCACCAATTACTGAAAGTAAAGAGCTTACTTGGCATGGTTTTACTGTTGGCTGGCACAGATATCTAAATATTAATCCGCTGGCAGGAACTAATATAGACGTCCTGCCAATATCGGCTCGGCACATAGACTTGGACAGAGTAATCACCATTTCCCTTGAATGAATGGAACCAGAATGGTTGCCCTCATTGGTTTTATGAAAGAGTCGATCCATGTCAATGCAGCATTATCCTATTAATCTCAAAGATGAACAGAGCCAAGCAATTAACTTCACCCGTATTGTGCACAGCAACGAAACCTGTAACAGTTGCCAAAAGGAACATTTCGTGGTAAAAACATTTGACCAACCAAAACAAAACTCAGTCAAGTATCCATATAGGCTGCTCACATTTATTATCGCATTAAAAAATACTAAATAGGCGCTTCAACTATTAGTGGTGGTATCAAAGGCAATATATATTGTAATCTAACCCTTAAACCATTGCATAATTGTTGCTACCTTTACTGCTTCCCAGAGTCCTTTGACAGCTGAATTCCTTACCATTTGCATGTAGTGGCTGGTGAGAAAGGAAGATCTAGCTTACCAGCAGCAAAGGAGCTTGGGAAGAAAAATGATGAGCAATTTTATTATAATTATTTAATAATATTAATAATAATAACTATTAATAATAACTTAATAATAATAAAAAATAATAATTAATAGTTTAATAACTTAAAATACCAAATAGATAATTATAGGCAATATGCTATTGAAAGATAAATAGATAAATGAAGAGGGACGTCAAGCTAGAGTCTTTGCTCATGTCCGGGGGGTGGCGCAGACTAATGGTTGACTTGGCGTTTGCAACATAAACAGATTTTGTTATTGTACAAAGTAACCACTCCGTATGAAGATTTCTGTTTCCTGTAAACATGAACAACAGATTAGAATCCCGTCACTTTATGGGACTGGCCCTACTTGCAGGTATTTTAGCCCAGGCCTTGCGCATTTCTTATTGTGGCCTGCAAGGTGGACGTTATCAAGCCAGTTAAAAAGCTTTAAAGAGATGCAGCCCTACCTTGCATCAAAAGAGCGAATTAGAAGGTGTGTTGAACCACTTCGTCTTTACCTCCCATGCAATAGGAAGGATAGAACCAAAACACAGGTGTATCAAACACCTGTATCCACAGTATCCCATGTGTGATGTTGGCGTCTATGGAGTGAAATGCATTCACCATGGGTCTATGAAATATTAGTTGTATAAACACAAACTTTATAAACAAAATAAAACATCTAAAGTATTACGGGACGTGCATTAATATCACAGCTAAAGAAACCAGCAGATAAGGAAGCATCACTACAGGAACTTTTTCTATTGGAACAAGACTTTTAAATGTGTTAAATTAATTACCTATATGGCCAAAATATCTTACAGTTTCTTAAAAATGTCAATCAACTCTACAGCACGAATCTAGAGAAATGATTGGCTACTGTAGGAAGAGGAGAATCTAAAGCTTAGATATCCGTCCTTAGATAAGTAGAAACATTCCTGACTCGTGATGCAACATTAAGTAGAGATGAATCTTCCTGCAAACCTCCTAGTTCATCTTGGTCTATCACGTTAATCTCAAATTCTTTCTTTCATTGTTTGACTCATATTACACAGAACTAAAATGCTGATATGCTCAGGAGATGAGGATGTGAAAGATGGCTTCCCTTTCCGAGATTCTTTACAGGTGAATGAGTTAGTAAAGCCTTGGGCGGGCACAGCCCCCCTGTATCTACAACCTATGCCTGCAAGACGTGTTTTCTTGTAATTGTTAAAAACAAAAACTAGTTAGGCCCTGCAGGACTTGGCAAGTTTTTTCCTGGTCTAAGAATTGTCCACCTGAGTAGTATTCATGACCATGATTGGAATTTCTGATTCATAAACCAAAATAGATCCACCAGTTTTATTTCATCTTTGGCAACATTTTTGGGGCTTGAACAGAAGACCAAGTCCCGGTTTTGAAACCGGATCTGATGGAATTCCGAAAACACGGAAATATAGAATTAGATCAAGAACCGTAAAGTTGAAGGTCAAAAATTAGATTTAAAAAAAAAAAGTGTTTGAAAATAAAAAATTCAATTCCATTGGTTTCGAAACGTATTTATAAACGTCAATAGGTTCCGGCAGAGCCCAAAGTTGGAACTAAAGTCATCGGTTGTCATCATTTCTACTAACAGTACTTCCTTCTCTAGTGATTACCCAAACCCCACAGTGCCCTTCTACAGATTTCTTGGTTACCCTTTAACCAAGACCATCTTAAAGTGCTGGGAAAACACTATCCAAGAGTTTGATCAGCCAACCAAAATAGTAGTGGTCGATTGGCCCGAAGTATGGATGTTTTTTCGGGCGGCCACGAACGCTGTCCAAACTGGACAAATGGGTGAGTGGACGGGCAGGAAAACCACGGGCGATCCTCCAGCTCTCTATAGACTGCACGCTAGTCCGTGGGGAACTGTGGGCATGGCTCCTTTGCTGCAATCAAGTGCTTTGTTCCAGCTGATCGCTCGCTAGGGGCGAATGGCGGTCAAACAAAAAATTACACGGTGTGCACCCCTTAAGGTTCCACATATACCGTTTAGCGCCGTGTTCAGTGTAGAAGAATACTGGTGGGGAGACGTGTTAAACAAATCTAATTTCAGATGTTTCTTCTCTTGAGAACCACTCTGGGCTAATTAATTACAACCCTGCCTCCTTTCTCCTTTAATACAACTAATGACTGTTATTGCACAGATTTGTTCCACCTTAGGTGTAGTTATTACCTGAGCAGAGGCTTGACATTGGCAGTACCAATCAGGTGATATGATTAATTGAAAGAGACTGAAACAGGGACTGTAGGAAAAGACCCTCCCAGCGATAAAATGTGGCTTCCAGTCGCACTGGCATGTATACTAGGAGAGGTCAATAGAGTCAGAAATAAAGGTCTTTCCTGCTTAAAGGAACTCACTAAAGAGCGGCTCGTTCTTTGGGAGGGAGGTTCGTTATAAGTATGCTACATTTAAACTGCTACACTTGGTGGTCGTATATTCATTTGTCTTTCTTTAAAATTAACGGTTACCGATACCAATCCCAAGATGCAATATTATCTAATATTATACAATATTAGGGATTCTCCACACCGATTTAAAGGGAGTGTCAACGTCTATCAGGATTGTTGCGGTTAGTAGCGAATGGGATGTAATAAGTCTGGGGATAGAAAATGTGCAGCAATGTGTTGGGGCAGTCAAAAACTTCTTTAATTTCTTAAGGACCAATAATAAATAACAACAGGAAAACTTTATCTAATGGAGAACTAAACTTAAATACAGTTCAACACTCTACATTGCTCGTACACAACAACCTACATTGGCTCCCGTAACACACTAACCGTAACAACACCTACATGCTCGTACAAAACACTCTACATTGGCTCCGACACAACACCTACATTGGCTCGTACACAACACCTTACATTGGCTCCTACACAAACACTCTACATTGGCTCCTTACACAACACTCACATTGTGTCCTACACAACCCTACATTGTCTCGTACTCAACACTCTACATTGGCTCCATACACAAACACTCAAAATTGGTGCCGTACCAACACTCTAATGACGCCGTACACAACACTCTTCATTGGCTCCATACACAAACACTCTATGTTGGCACCATACCACAACATTTACATTGCTCCGTACACAACACTCTACATTGGCTCCATTACACAAACTCTACACTTGGCGGCTACACAACACTCTAATTGGCGCCGTACCACAACACTCTCATTGTTCCATACACAACACTCTACATTTGCGCCATAAACACACAACAACTCCTCTTTGGCCCCATGCAACACCTCCTCTTTGGCTCCGTACACAACACTCTTCATTGGCTCCTTACACCAATATCTTACCACCTACAATGAGAGTAATTGGTCGCCTATTAAAAGGAAAATATTATTTTTAAAATTCCTAGTTTATATACACATACCTAGTTATTCTACATATTCTCTTCGTTTAAAGAATCAGTTGAATTTTATACCCTTGCTATTTCTGCTGTTGACAATAGAGCTGATATTTCAGAGCTGTAACGGTCCTATACCCAGATGCACCACTACCTGGGAATGCTCCAACAGTAATTTCTACTGATTGGCTGTGGAGGGGTCACACATGCTCAGATCTCTACTGAGCAACTGAATCAACCCAGGCGCGTGATCAAGGACAAGACCAAAACAGGCTCTATTAGAGGTCCTGCAAACAGGAAGTCAGTATTTCGGTTGTATTTTATTTATACACAGACACAAATGCTAAATGGGCAGGTTCGGTCAATAGGATAGAAAATACTGCTCTTTTTTCTTAAAAGTATTTGTATTTGCACTGAACTTCCCCTTAATGTGGACATTCAGTACATAGCGAGGCACAAGGATACATGCCTGTGTGTGACATGACAAATAACCAACAAAGAAGAAAGTCCTTTACATGGTTAGGTTAACTGCAGCGTGAACAGGTGGATCTGTCAGAACAACCACCCACTGCTCAGTGCATTCTGGGTGAGGGGGGATAACGAAAGACAAGATGAACCAAACAGCCTATTAATAAATATGTGCACCATTCGTATGCATAGCAATTTCCGTAAGACTTTTGTCCCACAAAATGGTTGTGTCAATTTTTTCACCAAATGAGCCATCGGAAAGAAAACTGTGATAAATGAGCCCCCCGGATCTTGTTTGGATTATCGAGGTTTTTTAGGCTCCTGAAATTTATCAGTTTGATGAAAACTCAATTCGGAAAAGTACTTTGTAACTCGAGCCTCCCATCATTTCCAATTGATTAGCAGGTTAGAACTGCGTTTGTATTGAAGAATGTCTCATTATCTCGAGAGACAGAGAGAAGAAAAAACACAATCGTGGGGTCCCAGTCTGTTTGTTTATTTATAACCGACTTTTGTTTTTCAAGTATTTTTAGGGAAAATCAAGGCGATGTTTCCGTTAGACGGCCACACTACGCATTTTAAGCATGCACTTTAAGACGCGTTTTGCCCATGCAATTTGGCTAAATGGAATGCGGGGGAAACAACATTTCCCGTGATTTCCCAATTGCTCACACATTTGCGTTTGCGTGCACCATTTTTTACGCGTAGGCATGCGTTTTATAATATTAAATTACACAAACACAGCGCACGAGGGACAACGCAACAGAAATCGGGGCGATAACGCTCGTGATTGGATTCATTAAGTAAAATGTTAGTGAAAAGCAGTCTGTTTGAATGACAAAGACTTACTATACAATATAATAATAATAATACAAAATGTGGGTAAGATTTGTCAGTAGACTTTCTTAAGAAAGATTGAACCCGACCTCAGTAGACTAGTTAAGGGCCTACCCATTATTGAACATGAGGTTGTTATTATGATATGTCATTCTCTATGAGCAGGTGTTGGCTAGAGAGGTCACACATCCAATTGGGGCAGTTTCCTTTATACATCCCCCAATCAGTTACCAAGGGGCACCCCCAATATTGTGAGCTTGTATATCACAAGAGCAAGAGCCATTTATTTAGTGAAAATGCACAAATATCCAGAAACTGAATAAGGGCGGTGGATTATAATTGTAATGTACCCCCTACTGTACTTAATCAGAGTTCTCTGACCTTAGAAAAAGCACAAGGCATATGGTCACAAAAACTCCTTGGTGATTCTAATATCCTTAAAATTTACCGTAGGTATTATCTATATATATATATATATAATATATAGTAAAATACATGAATAGCACGTTATTTCTTATAATAGCATGGTATGTGACACGAATACATGGCTAAGCACTGTTTAGAAGAATATAATTTCGGGCCTCATACTGTAGTATCTGTATGATGATTTGCCCACTGTATTCTACATGCTGGTATAGAGAGGCTGTGGTTAGATGTGGCCTTTTCTCTCTCTAGGTCTGACAGTGGCATTATCACTTTTCCAAACCTCTAGCCAGTAAACACACAAGATTTTTTCCGCCCATACAAAACGTGGCAGCCGGCGGACCCCCCCGACACTGCCACCCTCTGCCAGGGGGTGGGGGAGAGTAAATACAGCAGACATGGTGTGGTACATGCTCCTGCTGGATTTAAAGACACACCCCCCAGTCTGCAAAGAGCTGAAACAAATCTCCGGCACACTCCACAAACAGTAGCAGACCACAGTAACACTGTTAACCCTGCACAACACTACACTAGGAACACGAATAGTCTCCATTTTAAATACTAATGGTTACAAACCAAACAACATCAGTGTCAGTGGTACAACAACATTGTACACAACACAGAGTCATCCTGCAAGTAATATGCCTTGCACTACATTAGGGACCACTTACTGTGTGTAAGTGCCCATGGGTGATTGCAATGTTGGATCTAGTCTGGTTAAGGGAGGTAAACCAGATATTCCAGCCTGACAGACTCTCGATCGATATAACGAAAACCAATAATATAATGTCATGGGTCTTAATTGGCAAAAGATCAGATGGGGTTCAGCCAATTAAAAACCTCCATGACTGTCTGGCGGCCACCATAACTTATGCGGAACAGTAACATTGAATCGTCTAAGATGGTGTATGGAGCTGGTCATTTTCATTCTGATGTCGACTCAATATGGATCATAACAGATCTCGCAAGATTTTTGATGATCGTAGACGACATGGCACAATTATTAGTTATAACCCACATCGCCCGCACCTTATATACCTGGATTATAGGCGACATAAAATGTCAATCCTTTATCAATAAAGATAAGTTCACGTTTAAATAAAAGACCAATCTTTAAATCAAACGATTTGGGTCTGGTCACGTGAAGGGTTATTGGCCACTTCATGGTTTATACAATTCTATAACATTACATTTTATGTATTAATTGATTTTGTGGATTATAATTATAGCGATACATCTTCCGATAGCTTAGCAGCTTAATGTTACTCATCATCAGGCCCTGCCTCAGAGCTTCAATCTAGTTAATAATTAATTTATGTGGCTGAATTATATAGCGCAAATCTTCATAGCCTTTACAACATGTATCATCCTCATGGGCAACATGCAGAGGCCCTGCCCGAAGAGCTTCAATCTAGTTAATAATTTATTATTGTTGGTTTATATAGCCGCTAACATCTCCGTAGCCTTACACTTCCATGTATACATTCCACATCAGACCCTGCCCCGAAGAGCTCACAACTAGTTATAATTATACTTTGTGGATTTATATCGCAGCCACATCTCCGTAAGGCTTTACATTATGTAATGACGGAGGATCACATACACGGCCTGCCCCAAGAGCTACATCTAGTTAATAATTATATTGTGGATTATATCGCGGCCAACTCTCTAGGATTTACCATTACATGTATACATTCAAGTCAGGCCCCTGCCGTCTAGAGCTTACAATTTAGTTAATAATTATTATATTGTGGATTTATATAGCGCCAACTTTTCCGTAGCGCTTTACAATTCCATGTATAACATTGCACATCAGCCCTGCCCGAAGAGCTTACAATCTAGTTTAATAAATTATATTGGTGGATTTATATGCCCACATTCTTCCGTAGCGCTTCACCCAATACATGTACCTACATTCACATCAGTGCCCGCCCGAAGACAGCTTATATGGATAATATCACCCACATCTTCGTAACAACAGTTACATCCATCGCTCCATACAATTTGTATCTACTTATTGATTATCACATTTCAGCGCTATCAGTACTTCATAGTCCCGCCTGGATTCATGTAAGATTATTGCACCTACGCTATAGTTTTGAAGGAAACCAGAGTGTACGGTAGGACACTCATCGACAAACTGGGGGAAATACAAAACACTCCTTGCAGATGTGTCCAAGGGTGGAACGAATCAGGACCTCAGTGCTAAAGGTCATAAGTGCTAACCACTAAAACCACGTTCCTGCCCCAACCCACTAAGCCACCCGGCTGCCCCAACACCACCATGAGCCACCATGCTGCCCCCAATAAGCACCATCACTCTGCCAACCAATGAGGCCCACCACCGTGCTGCCCCAACCAATATCACCAGCCCCATGCCTGAACCACCCCGCTGCCACAGCTTCCCCCAACATAAGCCACCGTACTGCCCCAACCAATGAGCACCGTTTGCTGCCACCCGCCACCGGCACCACTAAGCCACCGTGGCTGCCCCAACCAATAAGCCAACACTGCCCATAGCCACCTCGACCCACCAATAGCACACCGTGCATTTCCCTTCTGATACCTGCTGGCCATGTTTCAAGCCCCTCGTGGAGGGAGATTAATTATCCTGATCAAGGGTGAGAGAAGGAGCAAAGGATGAATGAAAGGGTTTTAATACGCCCACTTATTCCGTTATAAAGACCCTAGTTAATCATAGTCATTCTATAACAAAGAGGCACCTCACAGAAAGATACTTATCAATGGTCCATTATTGGTTTCTGGGGAATAATGAAGAACGATAAGGCAATCAAAACAAAATGACAGGTAGCAAAGGTTTTTAGAAGGCTGAATAGAGAATTTCAATAAGCAGGTGGAAAAACAATATACCTAGAGGCAAAGCTTCCCACACAGTTCAAGACGATTGCTTTGAAGCACAAGACTGGCTTGCTGCCTGTCATATAAGGAACAGAACCTTATTAGAGAGCATTAATAATGTCCCCTGGAGAAGAGATTCCAGTATGGTGCATGCTACCCAATGCCTCAATGTTGTAGATCCGGCAGGTTTGGACACTTGCTGGATAATGCCATAAACACCACTCCCATATTAAACTAGGTTGCATATTTCTGGGAGTGGAAAAGGTGTGCAAACATTCCTTACCATTCAGGAAGGCTGTTAAAAAAAGTTTTATTTCTACCACACCTCCTTATTTCCCTTTTTCCTGCCCACCAAACTATGTCTCTCCCAACCTTAGCAGGTGTCTGCGATTCAATACTCGTTGCCCAACATTTCCCGATGAGTCCGTCAATGCGCATTGGGGCGAAGCTTTAAATTACTCACTGTCTTAGTGTCATTGTGACTTTGGGGGTTTTGTTGAAAAACACTGACGTTTATCACCTCCACAATCCAAAAAATCTTCCGGCGTCAATTTCTGTTAAAGACATGCAGATTCTGGACTGGCATCATATCTTGTAAAGACCCTACACTTTGGCAAGGTCAAGGATGTTTGGCACGAGGGTCATTTCCAACGACCGAGTCATGTGTCAGGTAAGTAAATTGAAAGCCTCTTCAGAGATGTGACAAGCCTCTCATAGACGACTTTCAATCCACCACATATCCACAAGTGCACAACTTGAGATTGTCAAAACTATCAGTGAGGAACATAAATCACTGACGGTGACAGAGGTCAAAACTGCCATGCAATTGGGGTTAATATTCTACCTATAAATACAGCCCCCAACCAGGGAGGGGGCCTTCATACAAATTTTGCTAAGGGGTTCGGTGATTTCTAGTTATGTACTGAAAGAGTTGTAAGGGTTACCTCTGATCCCTAAACCACCAGACCAATGAATACAGAAAGCTAAACAAGTTCCCACGATCGCATTCGTGTGTCTGAAATTTAAATAGAATCTGGTTCGAGTAATCTAAAGAGGCCGATAAAGCTGTAACTAACAGTACATGGCTCACGCACACAGAAATAGTACAGGAACCGCTAAAATCACCGAACAACATATTCTTGGAGGGTTGCCGAAACCCAGCCTTGTGTATTTGGTAACGCAGTAGTTCGAAACCTGAGTATGCTCTTTATTTTACAGAATTCCCAAGATACAGACGTTTCAAGCGAACAGACCAGCTGATCCCACCTTAATATTGACCTAGGCGCTGTTAGGTTGTTTGCTAGTCGTTTATATAAGACAAGGAGCAGGTTTTTTTGCAGCCAATTATTCAAATATATGATCAGATCAACCAGGGATCCTCGTCACTATTAACATGTTTGGTACATAATGAACTGTACAATTTGTCCCCACCAACTGGCAGGTTTTTTTAACGTCATCATCTCGCCAAGATTTGTCTATGTGGCAAACGGCTGTACATTCGACATCTACAAACACCGTGAATTAAAAAAACTCTATTGGATACATAGCTACATCAACGACCCGTACGACTAAAAGGTTGTACAGTAAGTAAAATATTCATACATCCATGAAATGTGTGCTAATGGTTATCAGGAAGCTTTGATGCATTAGGGAACTCAAGCCAACAGTACAAGACGAAAAGGACCAATTATCCACCCAGATAATCTGGAAAGTAACTCTTTGAAGCATTGAAATATCTGAATCTTTAAAGGGGAAGAGAGAAAAAAAACAACGACCAATGTTTTATAAGTTCTAGCCCGGAGCATGACTTAGTGAATATTAGCGCCATCTATAGGGTTGAGGTTGGATGGAACACTGCTTGAAATGTTTCCAAAGAGGGTAGTTGCACCTTAATCTAAGGGCAGACAGGTCATTACAGTAACGTTCTCAATGGTTGGAGCTTCTATGTGGATGACGTCAGCTTCTAATGGAAAAAAATCCGTCACTAAACAAACTATCAGCGACAGGTTAGCTTAGTCAGAATCTGCTGGAAATAAAGCAAGTCTTTGTTAACGGGAGCGGAGAAAAATAGATTTGGGGATAATATGAGCATCATAATTCCAGGCGCAGCACCATAGGGTAATTCTTTTGTAATGACACACTCAGAGTGAAATAATTAGACGTGACATGGAGAGATGCCACCTACTCTGGTGTTTGAGGCGAACAATGACTACACCCGATGCAGGACCCAACCATATGTTACTTCCATCCATGCGGTTAAAGGGCCATCAAGAACAGCTATAAGGCAGGGTTTCCCTCCCCCCCCCCCCATGTTTACTTCCTGGAACGACATCGTATATTAGATTGTCTATTTAGCTCAGCCTTCAGCTAGTTCTTTAAAATAAAGCCCACAATACTGGAGAAAGGTTGGTAAATTCAAGCAAACAGCTCCAGGCACAAGGACACATGTACAAATATCATTTTAAAGACTCTAAAGGCAGGGAAGCATCAGATGGAAAACTATTCCTTTCCTTGGGGGCCTTGTAATTTAAATGAATGATATTCTAGTATTCCAAAGCAGATGAGAGCGACAATGGCATTTGAATGTTCTTCTTGCTGTGGGCGAATGATATTACTAACAAGACAACAGGTGATACTCTGGATGGAACTTATTAGAAAAGTGTTGTTCATTTTATTTATCGTACAAGGTGTTCCATTCGTGCCTTCTCTGAGCAATTTGGCGAGCTGTAAAGGGCTTGAATAACTTGGCAAGAAGGTGGTAGGAAACTTGTTAGATGCAGAGGAAAGGGGGAGATTAAGTGTAACAAATTAGACCTACGTCGTAGCACATCTAACTACCGTGGTTGTGGTTTGGTGTGAATACTTTGAAGGGTGAACGTCCCTTAATCTTGTTTCTACCTCTAAAAAACCGCACATTATTATATTACAGTTTATATTGAACATTCTAGGACTTTACCTCTTTTATCTCTGTTATTAACTGCCCATCAGATTTCAATCAATTTTACATTCTGTACCTTCTTCTTTTTATATTTATTACTTGTGATTTTAAACACTAGTGTTCCCTATGTAACTTGATCCTGAGGTCGCTGCATAAAGTTTACAAACCCATACGTAGCAGGAGTGATGATATCGATTGATAATAAGGGGAAGTAAGAAGCCATTTGAACTATTTGCTCCTATATAATAAGATACAGTTGAGTGTTAAAATATAATCACATGTTTTTGGGCTGTGCAGTAAAAATCTTTTTACCACTCCGCCTCCTTATGGGTTTGTCTTTCTCCCCAGACCATTCGCTCATATGGTTGGATTGTTAACACATATCCGTGTCTTCTACAGCTGAGGACTATACAAGTGTGTTTAGAACAGAGACAACCTGACCATGAAAGAAACTTGTGCAGCCTTTCTTCTCCTAACTACTCAGCTCCCAGCATTCTTCTGTAGAACGGAACCCAAATATTATCTTAACTCCAAGGTTCACTACAAAGGACAAAGTTAGGAAACAGGACAATAAATATCTAAGGAGGAAGGGAATCTGATGCATCAGCCACAATTACTGAGGTTGTAATATCATGATACGAAGTGGTAATGTGTTTGCAGAGACTAAACTCCCTCCTCTTACTCAGACTGGGGTTACTGCATGAGGTGGGACAGAGCAAATGTTCTAAATTTTACACTGAAAGGGAGCAGAGAAATAAAAAACAAATATTAAGAACACATAAAATATTCTTAGAATTATCATCAGTGTTTAGCTTATCGTCATATCAGTTAGCTAATTCAGTCGTTTAAACAGTTTGCTTTGTCATACAGTTATATTGGTGTTTGTCTATGTCACAGATAACTATCAGGTTCAGCATGTCTCAGTTATAATCATGCTATCTATGGCATCAAGTTATATCTCAGTACTGTTATGTCATCAGTATAATACAGTACTTAAATTATTAACAAATCAATTATAACTCAGTGTGTTAGTTATTCATCAATTATAATCAGATCATTGTTTCTTAAGTCCTTTGTATTGTAAGAAGGTTAACTCTTATTTTCGCCAGAACCCAATCCTATCTGTTTCCATTGTCTTATGTGAACCATCTTCCTTGTTTCTCCTTAATTCCATCTCATTGGCCAACACATAATAGTTCACTAGACGCGCTTCCATGTCACTCTTACTGCGGCCATGCGTTTGTGTTCCTGTATGTAGACTTTAACTCTCGCGTGATTACTCTCCAAGTGATTATATTGTTATTTGGAACATGTCTGCCCCAAGACAATTCTATAATCCAATCAATTCTAGAAATAAACTCCCTTGTGGTTCATTAGATGCTCATTGTGAACAAGGCTATAATACATAAACTGAAACATTTCTTAATCTATAATTAAGTACGTAGAAGCATTCCTTCCAAACGGCCTCGTTATCAGACCAAGACTATCATTTGAAGTCAAGATGCCTCAGTATCACGTATTAAAACAGCGGGAAGAAGGAATTTCCCCTCATGCAATTCACACATACCAGCGTCATTTTCTAGTTAAAACAAAACTGCACACACAGATAGAGTTTTTATGAAATAAAGCTGATTGTGACAGCTGAAATGTAATGTTCAGACTGAGATATCGTTCCTTCCAGAATTTTGCTGTGCAGAATATGTAGATATTTATAGAGGCCATTATACTGAACATGTTTGGCAGGCACGTTGCAGGTTAAAACTGTGTAACGCTCATACACTCCTTACACTTATAGATGACAACTCTCCGGTCTTGCATTTTTCAATAATGATACTTATATTATACATGAATATACATGTTTACATATGACTATCTTCTTGTTCATTTTATTTATACCCTTTGCTGTGGTTTCCGTTTTCAGATTCTTCTTCCCGCGGGATGCACTACCTTCTTGGAATCTTCCCACAACAGTAATTTACTACTGGTGATGGGTCAAACATGCTCAGATCTCTACTGAGCCATGATCAAACCAGGAACCAGGAACAGCAACTATTAGAGGTCCTGTACACATGAAGTCAGTTACTTTGGGAAACATTTTATTTATATGCAGAGAGATCACGATGGGCAGATTATGGTTATTGCGAAAGAAAACATTCTCAAAAAGCATCTTTAATCTGACGATTGATATCCAGAATATCTGCTAAAACTGAGAAAGGAGATTTTACAATCCATGGAATTATTTTCCATTGATTTAGATTATTTTAAATAATGTTTTCTTTCCTGTTTTTGGCAAAACTTCTCAAAATTCTGGAAAAAAAAAAGAGGCTTGGTGGGGTTGTAGTTTTAACCTTTAACATTTTCAACTCTAAGTAGAGATGTTCGAAATTCGAAAAATCCCGAGCGTACCCATTATAAAATAACACTCGCAATAGGAAGAAATCCTCGTATTCGGGAATTTTATGAAAATACGGATTTCGAAAATACGAAGGATCCCTCGTAATTCGAAAATGTTTAGAAAATATATATTCCGAAAATACCAGAAAATCCTCGTTCGGAAGCGAAAATCCGCCTTCGCGAAACGGGATAAGTCCGCCTGCGAATCAGGTTGCGGACCGCGAACCGGCCATCCCTACTCCCTAAGATCGTTGTTGCTGTACTCTTGGCCAAAAACATAGCTTACTCACAAGTAAACAAGTAGCAGGTTCCCTTTAAGATCTTTAAGTCTGAATGGTTGGGCAGATCTCACTACGAACTGTACAACCATAGTGATCTCGTCCAACAAAATCCTGGTGAACTACATTTCATTTCAGCATCCTCGTGTTTACATAAGGACTTTAATAATAATCGTTACCTTGAATGATACTCTGCAGACTGTACAAACATAATATTGATTTAAGGAGAAGGGCGTTGGGTTTACGCTGGACTTTGCAGAACATCGCTTTGTAGGGGAGACATCTCAATGTATTCCTCTTCCTTCCCTGTATACATTCTCATTCTTGTTGGGTTTTTTTTCCCCCCTTTATTTTGTTGGCATTTAGCGAAGATAAGATCTCTGCCAAGTATGATGCACTGAGCAGACACACTGTCCTGTTGGGACTATCCTGCCCCAGATAGACATAAACCTCCCGAAATGAAAAACAAAAAAAAGAAGGTTCTTCACTGGCTGATACTCTCCGTTTATTAATAACAAACTGGAAAATTTTGCTTTACAAACAAACAAGTAATTTATCCAGATACAATTGGCACATTATAAAACATTTGACAAAGTTTTTTCACCTTACATTTGCCTGGTTCTCTAACTACATTGCCTGCGCAGTAAGTCCTTGTGTGCTGCAAGGTGCATGGACATTGGCCACTGGGTCCATACAGAGACCCTTATACTGTAAATATAACATGTGTTGGAGTTGCTAAAGACATCCACCATCTAGTCCAAACTTTTATAATCATCAAAATAAAAATAATACCATCAATAACCGCTACCCATATGTGTAATAGTTACATAGAACATAGTATGGAGGTTGTATAAAGACACTACAATCCATCTAGTCCACCTTTAATCCCTACCAGGTAATGTCTGTATAATAGTTACTAGAACAAGTATATTGGAGGTTGTATAAAGACACATCCATCAGTCCAAACCTTTATACCCTACCCCATAATGTCTGTATACAGTTACAATAAAATAGTATTGGGGTTGTATAAAGACATACATCCAGTTAAGTTCCAACCTTTAATAGGCCTACCCATAATTGTCTGTATACAGTTACACCTAGTAACAAGTATGTGGAGGTGTATAAAGACATACCCATTAGCCAACCTTTTATACCTCCCATAATGTCTGTAGAACAGTTACATAGTCACATAGTATTGGAGGTTGTATAAAGGACATACGATCCATCTAGTCCAACCTTTAACCCAACCTACCATAATGTCTGTATAACGGTACATGTAACATTAGTATTGGAGGGTTGTATAAAGACATACGTCCATCTAGTCCCAACCTTTATACCCTACTACCATACATGTTGTTACGTTACATAGAACATATTTGGATGTTATAAAGACATACGTCAATCTATTCCAACCTTTCAGCCCCTACCCTATGTCTCGTATAACAGGTATAATAGTAACATAGTATTGGAGGTTGTATAAACGACATACATCCATCTAGTCCAACCTTTAACCCTACCATAATTGTATGTAACACGTACTGAATGACCATAGTATTGAGGTTGTATTAAAGACATACGTCATCTAGTTCCAACTATAACCCTACCACTTTATACTAATGTCTGTATACATTACATAGTTAACATAGTATTGGGGAGGTTGTATAAACATACTCACTCTAGTCAACCTTTATACCCTACCTATAATGTTCTGTCAACAGTTACATATAACCATAGTATCTGAGGTTGATAAGAACATACTCCATCTATGTCCACCTTTATACCCTAATAATTACTCTCCCATAAGTCTTATAACATTATGGAGTATACATTACATATAGTAACATAGTATTGGAGGTTGTATACGAATAATCCATCTAGTCCAAACCTTTATACTCCTACCTACCCTTGTCTGTATAACAGTTACATAGTAACATAGTAGAGGTGATATAAAGACATACGTCCTCTAGTCCAAACCTTATACCTTACCCTAATGTCTGTATACACAGTTAACCTAGTACATAGTATTGGAGTTGTATAAAGACATACATCTCTAGTCCACCTTTATACCCTACCATAGTGCTGTATAACATTATCCTAGTAACATAGTAATGGAGGTTTATAAAGACATACGTCCACTCTAGTCCCAACTTTATACCCTACCATAATGTCTGTATAAACAGCTTACATAGTAACATAGTACTGGAGGTTGTATAAAGACATACGTCATGCTAGTCCAACCTTTATATCCCACCCATAATGTCTGTATAAACATACATATTAAATAGTATGGAGGTTGTTTAAAGACACTAACGTCCATCAGTCCAACCTTTATAACCACCATAATGTCCTGTATAACAGTTAATGGTAAACATATATTGGAGGTTGTATAAAGAATACGTCCATCTAGATCCAACCTTTAACCTACCCATAATGTCTGTAAATCAGTACAATGTATGGGGTTTAAAGCCAACATCCATAAGCCACCTTATCTACAAATATCTATAATAGTTATTGTAACATTTGAGGTTGAATAAAGACCTCTGTGTCATCCTCCTTTGTAACCCTACTATAAGTGGTCCAGATCATTCTTTAGGACAGACGTCAGTCCAGGCTTTGAAACCAATGGTAGAGAAACAAGCCATAACTAACGGTCAATGAGGCCGACTGAACGTCCGTTTCTGCTGACAAAGCGCCCCACACACGCGCACGATTGTTGGCCATGTACGCTCTTTACACAACATGCATGTTGCAGGTTGTCCCCCCGTCGCGCGTAGTACTAACTTAAGCAAATCATATATATCAGGATGTCCAAACCTGCGCCTCCAGATGTTTGAAAACTACAACTCCCAGCAATTCTCCATTGCAGAAAAACCAAGGAATGCTGGGGGTGTAGGTTTAAACTCTGGAGGGCCGCAGGTGTGGACATCCTGATATATATAATCTGACAGTGAGAATATGAGGATAAAAGGCAGCTGGACCATCATCAAAGAGCAAAAGGAAAAAGCAGAAGAAATTTGGCAATAAATAAAACTGCAAAGACTGAAAACCAATAACCTCTGGGCTCTGGCTTGAACTGTTCCGCCTCCATAACCCCGGTGTTTTCAATCAATCCGGAAAACCCACCCATATTCTGAACTTCGATTGTACAGTACTACCAGGACAGACCCCTTCCTACTGGGAATACCCAATAATTTCTGTACTATCGAGTATGTGTACATTTACTACAAGGACGACCCTTCCTATAGGAACCCACATATTCTGTACTATCGATATGTACATTTACTACAGGACAGACCCCTTCCTACTGGATACCCAATATTCTGTACTATCGATATGTACACATGTACTAAACGGACACAGACGCCCCTTCCTACTAGGATACCCACATATTCTGTACTATCGATATGTACATGTACTACCAAGGACAGCCCCTCCTACTGGATACCCAATATTCTGTACTATCGATATGTACATGTACTCAAGGAACAGACCCTTCCTACTAGGGAACCCATATCTGTACTATCGATATGTAACATGTACTACAAGGACAGACCCCTTCCTACTGGGATACCCAATATTCTGTTGTACATCGATATGTACATGTACTACAAGGCGAATACCCCTTCTACTGGTACCCATATTCTGTAACTATCGATATGTACAACTGTACTACAAGGACCAGACGCCCTTCCTAACTAGGATACCCAATATTCTGTACTATGCGATATGTACATGTAAGTACAAGGACAGACCCTTCCTACTAGGATACTCCAATATACTTTACATCGTATGTACTGTACACAAAGGAAGACCCTTCCTACTAGTAACAAATATATCTGTACATCGATATTGTACATGTACTACAAGGACACAGACCCCTTCCTACTCGGATACCCAATATTCTCGTCTACTAATCGATATGTGACATGACTACAAGGGACAGACCCCTTCCTACTGGGACTACCACATATTCTTACTATCGATATGTAACATGTACTACCAAGGACAGACCCCTTCCTACTGGGCATCCCATATTCTGTACTATCAGATCATGTACTGTAACTACAGGAAGACCCCTTCTACTGGGACTACCAATATTTGTACTATCGATGTCATGTACTACAAGGAGACCCCTTCCTACTCCTTAGGATAAGCCAACTATTCTGTACTCTCGATATGTACATGTACTTACAAGGACAGACCCTTCCTAACTAGTGACATAACCCAATATTTCTGTACTACATCGATATGTACATGTCTACAAGGACAGACCCCCTTCACTACTGGGATACCCAATATTTGTACTATCGATATGTACATGTTACTACAAGGACAGATCCTTCCTACTAGGATACCCAAATTTCTGTACTATCGATATGTACTGGTGACACAGGACAGACCCTTCTACTGGGAACCCAATTCGTACTTAGCGATAGTTTTAACATGTACTACAAGACAGGACCCTTCCACTAGGCTACCCAATATTCTGATCTATCGATATGTACATGTACTACAAGGACAGACCCTCCTTCCTACTTAGGACACCCCAAACCAATATTCTGCTACATCGATATGTACATGTAATACAAAGGACAGACCCCTTCCTATAGGACACATACTGTACTATCGATATGTACATGTACTACAGGACAGACCCTTCCTACTAGGACACCCATATTCTGTACTATCGATATGTAATGTACTACAAGGACAGACCCCTTCCTACTAGACAACCATATTCTGTAATTAGCGATATGTAATGGTACTAACCAGACAGACTCCTGCATACTGGGATACTTCCAATATTTGTATATCGATTGTCAGATTTACTACAAGGACAGACCCCCTTCCTACTAGACACCAATATTCTGTACTATCGAATGTACATGTACTACAAGGACAGACCCCTTCCTACTGGCTATACCCAATATTCTGTACTATCGATATGGACATGTACTACAAGGACAGACCCCTTCCTATAGGATACCCAATATTCTGACCTATCGATATGTAAATGTACTACAGGACAGAACCCTTCCTACTAGGACACCCATATTCTGGACTATCGATATGTACATGTACTACAAGGACAGAACCCTTCCTAATAGAACCCCAATATTCTGTACATCGATTATGTACATGTACTACAAGGACAGACCCCTTCCTTACTAGGAACCCAATATTCTGTACTATCGATATGACATGTAATAAAGGACAGACCCCTTCCTACTAGGATACCCAATATTCGTGTACTATCGTATGTACATGTACTACAAAGGACGACCCCTCGCCTACTAGGATACCCAATATTCTGTACTATCGATATGTACATGTACTAACAAGGACAGACCCTTCCTTACGTAGGAACCAATATTCTGTACTATCGATATGTACATGTACTACAAGGACAGACCCTCCTACTGGGATACCCAATATTCTGTAACTATCGATGTACATGTATTACAAGGACAACCCCTTCCTACTAGGAACCCACATATTTGTACTACGATATGTACATGTTACTACAGGACAGACCCCTTCCAACTGGGATACCCCAATATTCTGTACTATCGATATGTACATGTACTACAAGGACAGACCCTTCCTACTAGGAACCCAATATTCGTTACTATAGATATGACATGTACTACAAGCACAGACCCCTCCTACTAGGACCCCAATATTCTGTATATCGATATGTACATGTACTACAAGGACAGACCCCTACTGGGACCCATATTCTGTACTATCGATATGTAAATGTATACAAGGACAGACCCCTCCTACGGATACCCCCATATTCTGTATATCGATAGTAATGTACTACAAGGACAGAACCCTTCCTACTAGGGATACCCAATATTCTGTAACTATCGATATGTACATGTACTACAAGGACAGACCCCTTCCACTAGGATAACCCAATATTCTGTACTATCGATAGTAAATGTACTACAGGACAGACCCATTCCTATAGGAACCCAATATTATGTACTATCGATATGTACATGTACTACAAGGACAGACCCCCTTCCTACTGGGATACCCTAATATTCTGTACTATCGATATGTACAGTACTTACAAGGACAGACCCTTCCTACTAGGACACCCAATATTCTGTACTATCGCTATGTACATGTACTACAAGGACAGACCCCTTCTACTTGGGATACCCAATATTCTGTACTATACCGACTATGTACATGTAGTACAAGGACGACCCCTTCCTACGGGATACCCAATATTCTGTACAATCGATATGACATGTACTACAAGGACAGACCCCTCCTACTAGGACGACCCAAATATTCTGTACTAATCGATATGTACATGTACTCAAGGACGACCCCTTCCTACTGGGATACCCAATATTCGGTACTATCGATATGTACATGTACTACAAGGGACAGCCCCTTCCTACTGGACACCCAATATTCGTTACTACGATATGTACAGTACTACAAGGACAGACCCCTTCCTACTGGATACCCAATATTCTGTACTATCGATATGTACATGTACTACAAGGACAGACCCTTCCTACTAGGTACCCAATATTCTGTACATCGATATTACATGTACTACAAGGACAGACCCCTTCATAATGGACACCCAATATTCTGTACTTCGATATGTACATGTACTACAAGGACAGACCCTTCCTATGGGATACCAATTCTGTATATCGATATGTACATGTACTACAAGGACAGACCCCTTCCTACTAGGACAACCCAAGTTCTGTACTATCGATATGTACATGTAATACTAAGGACAGACCCCTTCCTACTAGGACAACCCAATATTCTGTATATCGATATGTAAGTACTTACAAGGGGACAGGACCCCTTCCTACTAGGACACCCAATATTCTGTTCTATCGATATGTACATGTACTACAAGGACAGACCCCTTCCTACTAGGACCCAATATTCTGTACTATCGATATGTAGTACAGGTACTACAAGGACCAGACCCCTTCCTACTGGGATACCCCAATATTCTGTACTATCGATAGTACATGTACTACAAGGAAGACCTTCCTAATAGGAACCCAATATTCTGTACTATCGATATGTACGTACTACAAGGCAGACCCCTTCCTACTGGGATACCCAATATTTGTATATAGATATGTACATGTACTACAAGGACCGACCCCTCCTACTAGGATACCCATATTCTGTACTATCGATATGTACATTACTACAAGGACAGACCCTTCCTCTAGGAGACCCAATATTCTGTACTATCGATATGTACATGTACTACATAGGACAGACCCCTTCCTACTAGGGACACCCAATATCGTACTATCGATATGTACATTGTACTACAAGGACCGACCCCTTCCTACTGGAGACCAATATTCTGTACTATCGATATGTAAATGTACTACAGGACAGGACCCCTTCCACTAGGAACCCCAATATTCTGTACTATCGATATGTTACATGTACTACAGGACAGACCCCTTCCTACTGACCCAATATTCTGTACTATCGATATGTACATGTACTACAAGGACAGACCCTTCCTACTAGGACACCAATATTCTGTACTATTCGATATGTACATGTACTACAAGGACAGACCCTTCTACTGGATACTCCAATATTATGTACTATCGATATGTAATGTACTACAAGGACAGACCCCTTCCTACTAGGAACCCAATATTCTTACTATCGATATGTACATTGACTACAAGGACAGACCCCTTCCTACTAGGACACCAATATCTGTACTATCGATATGTACATGTACTACAAGGACAGACCCCTTCCTACTGGGACAACCTATTCTGTACTATCGTATGTACATGTACTACAAGGACAGACCCCCTTCCTCTAGGGATACCCAATCTTGTACTATCGATATGTACAGTATTACAAGGACAGACCCCTTCCTACTAGGAACCAAATATTCTGTACTATCGATATGTACATGTGCTACAAGGACAGACCCCTTCCTACTAGGACCCAAATATTCTGTACTATCGATATGTACATGTACTACAAGGACCGACCCCTCCTACTAGGATACCCAATATTCTGTACTATCGATATGTACATGTACTACAGGACAGACCCTTCTACTGGATACCCAATATTCTGTACTATCGATATGTACATGTACTACACAGGACAGACCCCCTCCTACGAGGAACCCAATATTCTGTACTATCGATATGTATATTGTACTACAAGGACAGACCCCCTTCCTACTGGGATACCAATATTCTGTACATCGTATGTACATGTATACAAGGACAGACCCCTTCCTACTGGGATACCCAATATCTGTACTATCGATATGTACATGTATACAAGGACGGACCCTTCCTACAGGACACCCAATATTCTGTACTATCGATATGTACATGTACTACAAGGACAGGACCCCTTCTACTGGAACCCAAATTCTACTATTCGAATGTACATGTACTACAAGACAGACCACCTTCCATACTAGGACAACCCAATATTCTGTACTATCGATATGTACATTGTAAACTACAAGGACAGACCCCTTCCTACTGGGATACCCAATATTCTGTACTTACGATATGTACATGTACTACAAGGACAGACCCTTCCTACTAGACCAATATTCTGTACTATCGATATGTAACATGTACTACAAGGACAGACCCCTTCCTACTGGACACCCAATATTCTGTACTATCGATATGTACATGTACTACAAGGACAGACCCTTCACTATGGGATACCCCAAGTATTCTTACTATCATATGTACATGTACTACAGGACAGACCCCTTCCTATAGGGAACCCAATATTCTGTACTATCGATATGTACCATGTACTACAAGGACAGACCCCTTCCTACTGGGACACCAATATTTGTACTACTCGATATGTACATGTACTACAAGGACAGACCCTTCTACTGACACCCATATTCTGTACTATCGATATGTACATGTACTACAAGGACAGACCCGTCCTACTAGGACACACAATTTCTGTACTATCATATGTACATGTAACTACAGGACAGACCCCTTCCTACTGAGGATACCAATATTCTGTACTATCGATATTTACAGTGTACTACAAGGACAGACCCCTTCCTTACTGGATACCCAATATATCTGTACTATCGATATGTACAGTACTACAAGACAGACCCCTTCCTTAATGGATACCAATATTCTGCTACTAATCGATAGTACATGTACTACAAGGACAGACCCCTTCTACTAGGTACCATATTCTTGTACTATCGATATGAACATGTACTACAAGGACAGACCCCTTCCTACTGGACACCCACTATTCTGTACTACGATATGTACATGTACTACAAGGACAGACCCTTCCTAAGGACACCAATGTCTTTGTACTATCGATATGTACATGTACTACAAGGACAGACCCTTCCTACTAGGACACCCAATATTCGTACTATCGATATGTAATGTACTACAAGGACCGACCCCTTCCTACTAGGATACCCAATAGTTCTGTACTATCGATATGTTACATGTTACTACAAGGACAGACCCCTTCCTACTAGGTACCCAATATTCTGTACTTATAGATATGTACATGTTACAAGGACAGACCCCTTCCTACTTGAGGATACCCACTATTCTGTCTATCGATATGTACATGTACTACAAGGACAGACCCCTTCCTACTGGGATACCCAATATTCTGTACTATCGATATGACATGTACTACAAGGACAGACCCACTTCCTACAGGACACCATATTCTGTAATATCGATATGTACATGTAACTACAAGGACAGACCCCTGCCCCTACGGGATACCCAATATTCTGTACTATCGATAGTAATGTATACAAGGACACGACCCCTTCTACTAGGACACCCAATATTCTGTACTATCGATATGTACATGTACTACAAGGACAGACCCCTTCCTACTAGGGGACACCAATAGTTGTACTATCGATATGTACAAGTGTCTACAAGGACAGACCCCTTCCTACTGGACACCCATATTCTGTACTATCGATATGTACATGTACTACAAGACAGACCCCTTCCTACTGGATACCCAATATTCTTACTATCGATATTTACAGTTACTACAAGGACAGACCCCTTCCTACTAGGGATACCCTATATTCTGTACTATCGATATGTTACATGGACTACAGGACAGACCCCTTTCCTACTCAGGGGAACCAATATTCTGTACTATCGATATGTTACAGTACTTACAAGGACGGACCCTTCACATACTAGGCAGACCCAAATTATGCTATACGGGATATGTACATGTACACAAGGGACAGACCCTATCTCGGATACCCAAGATTCTGTACTATCAGAATGTAATGTACTTACAGGACAGACCCTTCTACTGAGGACACCCAATATTCTGTACTATCGATATGTACATGTACGACAAGGGACAGACCCTCTTCCTATGGGAACCCAACTTCTGTACTATGATAGTACATGTAACTACAAGGAAAGACCCCTTCCTACTGGGATACCAATATCTGTACTATCGATATGTACATGTTCTACAGACAGACCCTTCCTATGGGCACTCCCATTATTGTACTATCGATATGTACCGTAATACAAGGAAGACCCTTCCTACTAGGAACCCATATTCTGTACTATCGATTATGTACATGTACTACAAGGACAGACCCCTTCCTACTCGGGAACCCACTATTCTGTACTATCGATATATCATGTACGACAAGGACAGGACCCCTTCCTACTGGAAATCCCTATATTCTGCTACTATCGATATTGGTACATGTACTACAAGGACAGACACCTTCTAATGGGATACCACAATATTCTGTACATCGCATATGTACAATGTTAATCAAAGGACAGACCTTCCTACTGGGATACCCAATATTCTGACTATCGATATGTACATGTACTACAAGGACAGACCCACTTCTACTGGACACCAATTTCTGTACTAGCGATATGTACATGTATACAAGACAGACCCCTTCCTACTAGGAAACCCAATATTTGTAATACGATATGTACATGTACTTACAGGACAGACCCCTTCCTACTAGGCTACCCAATATTCTGTAATATCGATATGTAACATTACGCTACAAGAAACAGACCCTTACCTACGGATAACAATATCTGTACTATCGATATGTACATGACTAAGGACAACCCTCCTATAGGCTCACCCAATATGTCGTTACTATCCTCATATGTACAATTGTACTACAGACGAGACCCCTTTCCTACGAGGATACCCAAATATTCGTACCTATCGATATGTACATGGTACTACAGACAAGACCCACTTCCTAGGGTACCCAATATTCTGTAGTATCGATATTGTACATGTACTCAGGACAGACCCATTCCTACATGGGATACCCAATATTCTGTACTATCGATATGTTACATGTACGTACAAGGACAGACCCTTCCTTACTGGGACACCCATATTCTGTACTATCGATATTGTACAATGTACTACAAGGACAGGACCCCTTCCTATGGGATAACCAATATTCTGTACCTATCGTATGTACATGTACTACAGGACGGGACCCTTCTACTGGGTACCACCCTATATGTACTATCGATATGTAATGTACTACAAGGAAGACCCCTGTCCTTACTGGGATACCAATATTCTGTACTATCGATATGGACAGGTACTACAAGGACAGACCCCTTCCTATAGGATACCCAATTCTGTATATCGATATGTACCATGTACTACAAGGGACAGACCCCTCCTACTGGATACCCCAATATTCTGTACTATGCGAATCATGTACATGTACTACAAGGACCGACCCTTCCTACTAGGATACCCAATATTCTGTACTATCGATATGTCCACATGTACTACAAGGACAGGGACCCTGCTCTACTGAGGATACCTAAATATTCTGTATATCGATATGTACATGTACTACCAAGGACTACGATACCCTTCCTATGGGATACCCATTTCTGTACTATCGATAGCTACATATACTACAAGGACCAGACCCCTTCCTACTAGGACCACCCCGTATTCTGTACTATCGATATGTACATGTATACAAGGGACGACCCCTTTCCTACTAGGGACACCCAATATTCTGTTACTATCGATATGTACATGTCTACAGACAGACCCCTTCATACTAGGGCACCCAATATTCGTACTACGATTTGTTTTTTTGAGATGTACATGTTTGTTTTTTTTTTACTACAAGGACGACCCCTTCCTACTGGATAACCAATATTCTGTATATGATATCCGTAACAGTACTACAAGGACAGAACCCTTCCTACTAGGTACTACAATATTCTGTACTATCGATATGTACATGTGTACACAAGGACAGACCCCTTCTATAGGAGACCCCAATATTCTGTACTATCGAATGTACATGTACAAAAGGACAGACCCCTTCTACTAGGAACACACAATATTCTGTACTATCGATTATGTACATGTACTACAAGGACAGACCCCTTCCTATAGGATACCCAGATTCTGTACTATGATGATTGTACATGTACTACAAGGACAGACCCATTCTTACTGGACACACCAAAATTCGTACTATCGAGGGTACATGTACTTACAAGGACAAGACCCCTTCCTACTAGGATACCCAATATTCTGTACTAGCGATATGTACATGTACTACAAGAAAGACCCCTTCCTACTAGGATACCCAATATTCGGTACTATCGAATGTACATGTACTACAAGGAAAGGACCACTTCCTACTGGGATACCCAATATTCTGTTACTATCGATATGTAATGTAATACAAGGACAGGACCCCTTCCTATCGGAATACCCAGTATTCTGTGTACTATCGAATGTACATGCTACACAAGACAGACCCCTTTTCCTCTAGGATACCCAATATTATTGTACTATCGATTATGTACATGTATACAAGGACAGGACACCCCCTTCCCTACATAGATACCCAATATTCTTGTACATCGATATGTACATGTACTACAAGGACAGGACCCCTTCTACTAGGATACCAAATATTCTGTACATCGATATGTACATTGTACTACTAAGGACGACCCCTTCCTACTAGGTACCCATTATTCTGTACTATCGATCGTACATGTACTACAAGGACAGACCCTTCCTACTAGGACACCCAATATTTCTGTACTATCGTATGTAATGTAATACAAGGACAGACCATTCCTACTGGGATACCCTATATTCTGTTACTATGAAATGTACATGTCCTACACGGGCCAGACCCCTTCCTACTAGGATACCCAATATTCTGTACTATCGATATGATACCTGTACTACAAGGAAGACCCATTCCTACTAGGATAACCCAATTCTGTACTATCGATATGTACAGACTACAAGGACAGACCCTTCCTACCTAGGATACCCAGTATTCTGTACTATAGATATGTCATGTACTACAAGGACAGAACCCCCCCCCCCCCCTTCCTACTGGGGACACCCCAATTCTGTACTATCGATATGTACATGTACTACAAGGACAGACCCCTTCTACTAGGAAACCCATTTCTGTTACTATCGATATGTACAGTACGACAAAGGACGACCCTCCTACTGGGGATACCAATATTCTGTACTATCATATGTTACAGGTACTACAAGGACAGACCCCGTTACTGGGATTACCTATATTCTGTACTATCGATATGTACAGTACTACAAGGACAGACCCCGTCATTATAGGATACCAAAATTCTGTCTATCGATATGGACGGTACTACAAGACAGGACCCCTTCCTACTAGGACACCCAAATATTCGGTACTATCGATATGTTTAACATGTACTACAAGGGACGGACCCCTTCTACTGGGATACCCAATATTCGTACTATCGATATGACAAGGACCAGACCCTTCCTATTAGGACACCCAATATTCTGTACTACGATAGTACCTATGTATACAGACAGACCCTTTCTACTAGGACACCCCCATATTCTGTACTATCGATATGTACATGTACTACAAGGACAGACCCCTTCCTACTGGGATACCAAATATTATGTACTATCTATGACAAAGGACAGGACCCCTCCTATAGGGACACCCAAATTTATGTACTATCGATATGACATGTACTACAAGGACAGACCCCTCCTACTAGGACACCCAATATTCTGTACGATCGATATGTAACATGTACTACAAGGACAGACCCCTCACTACTAGGACACCCAATATCTGTACTTCATATGTACATGTACTACAAGGGACAGACCCTCTTCCATACTAGGAACCCAATATCTGTACTATCGATAATAGTAATGATTACTACAAGGACCAGACCACCTTCCTATAGGATACCCCAATATTCTGTATACGATATGACAGTACTACAAGGACAGACCCCTTCCTACTGGGATACCAAATTCTGTACTATGATATGTCCATGACTACAAGGACAGGACCCTTCCTACTAGGACACCCAATATTATGTACTATCGATATGTACATGTACTACAAGGAAGACCCCACTTCCTACTGGAACCCAATATTACCTTGTTACTATCGATATGTACATGTACTAAAAGGACAGACCCCTTCCTGACTGGGATTACCCTATATTTCTGATACTATCGATATGTACATTGTTACTACAAGGAAAGCCCCTTCATTACTAGGATACCCAATATTCTGTATATGATTGTAATGTACTGACAAGGACAGACCCCTTCCTAACTAGGAACCCATATTCTGTACTATCGATTGTACATTGTCTACAAGGACCAGACCCCTTCTATAGGATACCCCAATATTCTGTACTATTAGATTGTACAGGTACACAAGGACAGACACCTTCCTATGGGACACCCAATATTCGGTACTATCTTATAGTACATGCTACTACAAGGACAGAACCCTCTACTGGGATACCCAATAGTCTGTCTATCGATAGTACAGGTACTACAGGACCAGACCCTTCCTACTGGGATACCCAAATCTGTATACGATATGTACATGTACTCCCCAAGGACCAGACCCCTTCTAATAGGACACCCAATATTCTGTACTATGATATGTACATGGACTACAAGGACAGACCCTTCCACTAGGATACCCATATTCTGTACTATCGGATATGTAATGTACTACAAGGACAGGGACCCTTCCCTACTAGGATTAGGACACCCAATATTCTGTACTATCGATATGTACATGTACTACAAGGACAGACCCCTTCCTACTGGGATACCCAATATTCTGTACTATCGATATGTACATATCGATAGTACAGAATATTATAGTATTGGAGGTTGTATAAAGACATACGTCCATCTATTCCAACCTTTATACCCTACCCATAATGTCTATATAACAGTTACCTAGTAACATAGTATTGGAGGTTGTATAAAGACATTTGTCCATCTAGTCCAACCTTTATACCCTATACATAATGCCTGTCTAACAGTTACATGGTAACATAGTATTGGAGGTTGTATAAAGATATAGTCAATATTGTTATGGGGTGAATATGCAGACCCTATATTGTCTATACAAGCTGTGGCGACTTCAAAAAGATAATTTACTCAAACATGACTGATCTCTCTCTACTTGCGAAACTTCAGCCAAGCAAACCTTTATTAACATATGCGAGATCAGCTGTTTAAAAACCTAATAAGTCAGGGATCGGTCATTTTTGCATAAATGATCCTTCCTTTACCATGGGTGTGATGAACAGGTGCAATAAGGAGAAAACATTGTGGCTCGTGGTCACAGGAGAACCTTTACAGACAGAGAATGGTCACATGACTACAAGCTGGTGAAAGCAGGACGTGTTCCTTTACCGTGCATGCAGTGAGCAGGCCCAATAACATATGATTATAGACTCCATGGGTGAATTGTACTGTTCTGTCTAGTTCCCCTTTAAAAGAAAACCATTGCCTTTGTCATGTAACTGAACCCCTGGCTATGTGGGAGAATGATTATTGTTGATTCATATGGAAGTGTTTTAAATCATCTGCTGATAAGGGTAGAGAAAGAGTTAATTAAACTTCCACTCGTAATCAGCAAGATTAATTGGTACTATTTGTTCAAAGCTGGAATCACATCACAGTTTTTAGCCAAAATTGAAGAACAAATGATTTGTTCTTTTTGAAGAGGGAACGTTTCCCATTTCCAATATGACCCCATGTTAGGGGAAGAAAGAAAAAAAACAAGAAACCATAATTAGCGAGAGGGATTTAAAGGGGCAGTGAGGGATTTAAAGGGGCAGTTCCACATAGATCCAGGTTGATTATAAAAGTCTGTCGTTCAAAGGATTTAAAAGATAAGGGGGAAAAAATGTGTTCACGTATACCACAGGATCACCTTTAAAGGACAAATATACTCATGCCGTAGCCGACTGCTTTCTGGTAATAACCCAGTTTTTGATCTTCTCCCCCTACTCATTAACATATAATCTCTGATATCAGAGATGGGAGAAACGTCAGTGGCAATGATTGTGGGCGGAGCCAGAGAGAAATTGGTTACCACATAAGTATAATTCTCCTTTACAGCAAAATATAATCGTAAAAAAAAATTTTTTACATCTGTGCAACTCCTACCACACCAGTCAACTCTAACTCTTCCCTCAGCCACTGGTTCAGACATGCTCAGTGTGCTTTACCCAGCGAGAGCAGCTGTCCATTTAGCTACTTTGCATCTTCTTTTCCTAAGGGGATTAACTAGATTGTAAGCTCTACAGACCAGGGACCTCCTTTCCTCTTGTGGCATGGTTCAGGCACTTATATATTCATATAATTATGTACTGAACTATTTATGTATTTATATTTTTGTCCCCCTTGTATGAATTTCTTGTATTTTGTTATTGTACAGCGCTGCGTTCCCCAGGTGGTGCTATATAAATAAACTATACATACATACATGGTGAGGAAGGGGTAAGTGAACCTGTAGGTAGGTAATTTAAGAATTTGCTGCAGTGAAACATTTTACTGCCTTTACCCTGGAATTTCTTCAGTTAGAAATAACCCAGAATTGTAATTAAGAAAGATTGTACATCATTTGAATCTGCATTCCCTCGACTATAGGTCAGGATTAGAGATGGGATTTGGGTTTGTTTCGGTCCCGGATCCGACACGGACCCCCTTGGTTCCGAAATTCGAATGATCTGTCCAAAACCGATTGTACAGATTTCGGGACTTCGAAGCCCTTTTTTGATAATAACCGAACGTTCAAGTCTATTTTCGATAATAATATTCTCGTAAATAGCCTCTAATGTTCGATAATCCTTGTAAATAGCCTCTAATGTTTGATAATACTCGTAAATAGCCTCTAATGTTCGATAATCCTCGTAAATAGCCTCTAATGTTCGATAATCCTCGTAAATAGCCTCTAATGTTCGATAATCCTCGAAAATACAATTGGAAAGGCGATTGTAATTTCCTACCTACGGTCAAAGCTATTCTTGAGTCGATTGACAATAGCCTTGAACGTTCTGTAATTCCCGAAAAAAGGCTCAGAATTCCCGAAATATGTTCCATATTTGGATATTAAGAGATTTTCCCGAGATCTGTAAATTAGAAAACGGACCTAAACTTAACAGATTCAACCATCCCTAGTCAGGATTAAGCGGCATTTCTTATATTTCTTAAAAAGACAGATAGTGCCCGGCCCAACTGATGACATCACAAATCCCCATCTATGACATATTTAATATATGTCTATTGTGTAATACACATCAGTAGATGCCAGCGATGATTCTTTCAGTGTTAAAAGCTGCCCTGAGGTTCGATCTGTCAGACAAATCCATTAATTGAGTTTCCCAGTCATGTGTTGATTGTGTTAATCCCATTAACCTGTCACAATAGCAAAATGTGTCGCATTAAAAGTGCCCTGCAGAGGGAACAGGTACGTTGCTCCTGGATTGCAGGTTTTCATTTTTACAAAACAAAACTGCCATACTGCTTGCCCTGAATAAAATACTATAGTCAATGCAGCACAGGTGTGTGACTATGATTTTTAGCCTTTTAAGAAACCCTCATCAGAGACATGCAATGTAGCAGCTTCTATTTAAATGCAAGTATAAAGGCAATGCTTATTGGTCCCTGGTTAAATAACCCCCTGGACTGTACATATAGCGATTCATGCTCTCCCTATTGTAAATGGGCAATTAGAAGTCATTTAAGAGATTCACAATCATATAAAAGACTGCAGGCTACGCTATACATGTCATGGAGCCTCAAGGTTGCATTTAAATAAAGGGGATACACTATTTCCTACAATACGCATGTCATGTGATACTGATGACATAGCTAAGCACCAATTCTAACTTGTGAGACAGCTAAACACTGATTATAACTGATGACATAGCTAAACACGGATTATAACTGATGACATGGCAAAACACGGATTATAACTGATGACATAGCTAAACACCGATTATAAATGATGACACAGCTAAACACCAATTATAAATGATGACACAGCTAAACACCAATTATAAATGATGACATAGCTAAACACTGATTTTAACTGATGACACACCCAAACACTGATTATAACTGATGACACACCCAAACACTGCTTATAACTGATGACATAGCTAAACCCTGATTATAACTGATAACATTGCTAAACACTGATTATAACTGATGACATAGCTAAACACTGCTTATAACTGATGACATAGCTAAACACTGATTATAAATGATGACATAGGTAAACACTGATTATAACTGATATAGCTAAACACTGATTATAACTGATGACATAGCTAAACACCGATTATAACTGATGACATAGCTAAGCACCAATTATAACTGATGACATAGCTAAACACTGATTATAACTGATGACATAGCTAAACACCGATTATAACTGATGACATAGCTAAGCACTAATTATAACTGATGACATTGCAAAGCACTGATTATAACTGATGACATAGCTAAACACCGATTATAACTGATGACATAGCTAAACACTGATTATAACTGATGACATTGCAAAGCACTGATTATAACTGATGACATAGCTAAACACCGATTATAACTGATGACATAGCTAAACACTGATTAT
This sequence comes from Hymenochirus boettgeri, assembly GCA_019447015.1. Classification (NCBI taxonomy): domain Eukaryota; kingdom Metazoa; phylum Chordata; class Amphibia; order Anura; family Pipidae; genus Hymenochirus; species Hymenochirus boettgeri. The sequence continues at coordinate 91,717,473 of CM033476.1, forward strand.
AACTGATGACATAGCTAAACACTGATTATAACTGATGACATAGCTAAACACCGATTATAACTGATGACATTGCAAAGCACTGATTATAACTGATGACATAGCTAAGCACTAATTATAACTGATGACATAGCTAAACACTGATTATAACTGATGACATAGCTAAGCACTAATTATAACTGATGACATTGCAAAGCACCGTTTAGAACAGACCCAGATAAGGATATCAGATAATAAATATATAATATAAACTATTTGCATTTAATGTGAGTTTTTAGCAAATTCCCTAATTAGGATATAAATATGGATGTATATATTACAATATATAATGGACTAATGGACTTGTACAACTGCGCCCGGGTGGGCTACATTAGGATAAATCTTTTTTTGGCCCATTAACACTTCGGTATCTGGGGTGTCTCTCCGGATTGTGATTGGGCTATTTTTACTCTGCAATGCCTGAAATATTTCCCATATTTACTTTAACTCTTGGAAATGTTGGACAAGTAGATAGGAATCACAGGGACATAGGCAAGGCTGGTACTAGAAACAGGAGATAGAATCAGCTATTTACTACTGGGAAAGTGTTACAAGTGTCCCTCCTACTGAGCAAGTCTACTTGCTGTGCCTTGGTGCCTGAATTATGCTGCTGCTATAATCTTAATATTCCATGTCCTGCTTAAAGGGCCCAGCCACACAACTCCTCAGTGACTTCTAACATCTTTATAATACACCCCATTAATGGTCCTCTATGAGACCTAACTAACAACATATCGTTATAATCAGGGGACACAGATATAGTCATTAATCATTTTAGTTAACCAATAAAACATTATTTTATATCCAAGATGTCTTCACTTTCATCAACAGATAGATAGATAGATAGATAGATAGATAGATAGATAGATAGATAGATAGGTAGGTAGGTAGGTAGGTAGGTAGGTAGGTAGGTAGGTAGATAAATAATATATAGATAGAAAGGTGATTGATAAATAGATAGATAGATAGATAGACATATAGTGATAGATAGATAGATAGATAGATAGATAGATAGATAGATAGATAGATAGATAGATAGATAGATAGATAGATAGATAGATAGATAATATATAGATAGATAAATAGATAGATAGATAGATAGATAGATAATATATAGATAGAAAGGTGATTAATAGATAGATAGATAGATAGATAGATAGATAGATAGATAGATAGATCATGATGTTATTTCCCAGACAGTAGTGAGAGGTATAACCCTACGTCCATACCCCAGATTACAATCTATATACAATAAATCATGTTATTTCCCAGACACTATAATAGGGAGACACAAGTTACAATGAATTAATTGTGGTGAAGATTCAGCACATGGGAAATTTCCAGTGATCACCTGACCACAGTCTGTCCACGTCTGACAAATCATTGACGTCTTCGGCCTCCCGCAGAGACACCTTAAAGGCGCATTTCCACCTGCTACCCAGACTAAACTCGGTTACATTGTAGCAATAATATGAAACAATCCGAGGTGCAGGAAGTGGCAGTTGAACTATAACTCTCACGTCCTAACAGCAGTAATAGGAATGTTTAGCTTTCTGGCAACCTATAATGTCTGCAGTTAAAGGGGCAGTGACACAAGAAAATAGTCACCCAGAGAGTTCGTTTGATCTTATCCATCCCACTAACGGTTAATGATAAGGATTCTTTATAAATACGACCCTGAACCCGGTTTTATACGGTACACACTGCCCATTCACATTCTATCCCTGTTCCCTTCCCCGTGTGTTTATTTGGGATTCAGGAATCTCGGTTAGAGTGTTGGATTCCGGTTCTATTCCTTGTAAACACGGCGTGGTATAAACCAGGCTTACGCCATTAACTGTACAGCAGATCTCGGATGGTCTGGACCGGTTCCCTGACTCTTATTTGTGTTTTGGCTTCAGGTTTTTCTTTTTTACTCATTTTCACGAACATTTGTTTTTCTCGTATCGTTTGTTGAAACGTGATTTCCGCACGCTATCCCTTCCCCCGCCCTCATTCCTTTAATAACTTGGTTACTATAAATAGCGCAGCGCCGTTAGAAATCCGGCGTGTACCCGGAGAATGGGATCAAATGATTTCCACATTGGGGGGTTCGATACCGGTCGCTGTCAGAAAACTGCCGAAATGTTCATCACGTCCCCTTGGGAAAAAACAGATCTCACTGGAACATTGACAAAAATAGTTTATTTTATTAAAGGAGAATCAAAGTCTAATCTACTGTATAAAGATGGAATCTTCTAGGTATGCGCTCACTTCCTCCCAAACCACGCCCCAAACATCACTGCCACACCCCCAAATGTCAGGGCCACACCCCCTAATGTCACCGCCACACCCCCTAATGTCACAGCCACACCCCCTAACAGAACACTCAAACCCTAAAACATCCCACCCATGACCAAAGACATCAAGGACATGTCCCCAAATGTCAAGGCCATGCCCATATTCCGACTGCCCCCAAACATTGTGGCCACGCCCCAAAACATCAAGGCAACATCCACACCCCCAAAACATTATAACCATATCCCCAAAATGTTCACCCACGCCCCCACAACATTATAACCATGCCTAGAAATTGTTCAGCCACGCCCCCACAACATTATAACCATGCCCCCAAATTGTTTGGTCACGCCCCCATAACATTATAACCATGCCCCCAAATTGTTCAGCCATGCCCCCATAACATTATAAACATGCCCCCAAATTGTACAGCCACGCCCCCTCAACATTATGCTCATGCCCTAAATGTCATGGCCATGCCCATATCCCAACCGTTGGGTCATTGATCACTGCCATGCTCCCAAATATCACAACCACTCCCCTGAATGTTTTGACCACGCCCCCAGATGTTGCAGTCACGTCCACGCCCCCAACACCATGGCCAGGCAGGCCCACACTAAAATGGCACAGGCACGCCCTCAGACATCACAGGCACCGCTCTAATCACATTCACCCCCAAAACATTGCGCCCACACCTCAAACATCACACCCATTGGCCCTTCTAGGGTTTTTGTTGCCTGAGCCACCCTTGATTATTTCCAGGCGTGGCGCGAAGCGTGTTAGAGGGTGTGGCTTTGACGGTGGGTTTGATTTTAGTGTGGCTAAAATGTTACAGTTTTAACCTCCGATCACATTGGTATTTAAACAATTCCTCAGTAAATTAGAAATAATGTAAATTCCTAGAAACAGATATTACATCCCTTTCTCATACAGCTTGTGTTGCCACTGCCATATTGCTCCTTTCAGGTTTTTGTTTATCAAGATAACTTATTTAATACCCTGCGCTATACATGTTGTTTTTTTTTATTTTATGGAGAAAAAAAAAATTTTTTCGGTCAAGGGAAAAATGTTTTTTCCAACACTGCCTGTCTGCCGCCTTTCTACTTCAGTGCAGGGGTGCCGCTTGAGACAAATGTCTCACTCTGCCTAATGGTAGAAGTGGCCCTGCACCCATTATACCTGGAGATGATGGGACGTGGGGACTTACTGTAGCTTATTCATTCACATCAGATCCTGCCCTAAAGAGCTTGTACTCAAACAGGGAAGGTAGGGAGGTAGGTAGGTAGGTAGATAGATAGATAGATAGATAGATAGATAGATAGATAGAGAGAGAGAGGTAGAGATAGATAATAGATGATAGATAGAGAGATAGATAGATAGATAGATAGATAGATAGATGATAGATAGATAGATAGATAGATAGATAGATAGATAGATAGATAGATAGATAGATAGATAGATAGATAGACAGATAGATATAGACTGGAAAAAGTTCCCACACAGACTGGTATATATATAAATTCCCACACAGACTGGTATATATACAGTAAGTTCCCCCACAGAGACTGGTAAATATGCCCACAAAAAACACATTTTGTAATTTTCCTAACCTTTAAAAAAAACTTCATTTTTCCTAGTGTTTTTTTTCCGCTGTGGCTTTATTTTTCTGATAGCCACTTTCATCTGAGTTTGTTTTTCCTGAGGGGATCAGCTAAACACTGATTATAACTGATGACATAGCTAAGCACCAATTATAACTTATGACATCTCTAAGCACCAATTATAACTGATGACAGTTAAACACTGATTATAACTGATGATGTAGCTAAACACTGATTATAACTTATGATGTAGCTAAACACTGCTTATAACTGATGACATAGCTAAACACTGATTATAACTGATGACATAGCTAAACACTGAT